>CM065383.1:4050000-4292500 GCA_033060915.1 Euryodendron excelsum | reverse complement strand
TGATTTGAATTAGGACTATTTTGATTCTTTAGATTGTAATGAATTTTGCACTGCTGGATTGTAATGGATTAAGCACTGCTGCCATGATTTCATGTTTGAATTTGAATTTGATTCCATGTTTTCTCAATAGGATGTTTTCAAGTGGGAGTGATTGTTTTGGTTTCTGTTACAGAATTTCAAAGGGTTTTCTTTCAAATTATGTTTCAATCTAACACTTCTGGCTTGTAGGTTTGTTTGTTTGTTTTTTTTTTTTTTTTACACTATTACCAAAACGATGTCGTTTTGGTAATGCTGTAAAATTTTCAATAACAAAAACGGTAGGCGTAGACTTTCTCAATAGTAAAACCAATATCTGATCATTAAACTATTTGGATGAGGTAAAGTCATTGGAGGTTATCTTTGGAAGGAAAAGAAAGTTCCCTAGTTAGATTTGTGTCGGCGAGGGATTTGAATACTTTTCATTTCATGATTTAGAATGAAAATCTCCATTCTATTAACTAAGATATTGACATATTATCTAACATATATAAATAAAGAGTTCAAATGAGTTGATTTAAAATTTATTTAAAAATAAATAATTTAATAGTTGCTACGAGTACTGTAGTAAACAGGGGAAGATCTCTTATTTTTACTCATCATAGAGAGATTCTGTAGCTCTGAAATAATTAAAGAGCATGCATGCATCTTCATATATATGAAAGCTCAAGAGGCTTTTAAAAATATTGGTGTCAGACTCTTGATCCCAGGACCACATCGAGTCAAGCCAAAGTCTTCTTGACTTGTCCATGTCTTCCTCCCAACCCCCGAGTTATTGCTACGTACCAAAATGAACCTTCCTAAACGTTGTAGCCATGACTTCAACGATTGAAAGACTCACCACAACTCACAAGAAAGAGAAAAAAGTGCATAACGTGTTATTGACGATTCTCTCTCGAACAGCCTGCGTTCTATTCATAGATCTCCTTCGTCATTTTGTTCAATTACTTCACATAGACGGAGACGGTGCTTATACTGAGATTGATCATTCATCCAAGAAAACAACAATTTGATCTGAAAACAGACTTCCAGGATCAACAATTGGAAGTCTTTTCAACATAATTACTGAATTTCTAATTCTAATACCTTATCCCATAGGTAACTACAACATGGGCATCATGTTTCTGATCATTTTAAAGAAAATTTCTTATGTTATACCATAAAAATTTTGGCGTGCATGCTCGCTTGCCACTGCAATCTATATGATTTTCCTTTTTAGAGTCACAAGCAAACGTTTTTCATGCAGGGGCCGTGTAATCTCAGTTTATTGTGGCTGAATGTTAGTAGAAATATTAGAAAGGTCTCTTAATATGACTCTTGACCCACCTGGTACAGGGAGTCAAGCCAGAGTCTTTACGTCTTAGCTCTCAAGTATTTGCTACGAATTTTCTTCTATTTTCTTCATGATTGTCATCGTGACGTGAGAGAATAAATGTTCTAATTCTGTAGCTCTAAAATAAAAGCAATTAAGGCTAGATTAGTTGGCCAAGATAGTAGCTTTCTTTAAGGAGGTCAGTTCGATTCTCTCTCCTCTCATCCCCTCCCTTCCGATGTACCAAACCAAAAAAAAAAAAAGCTCTAAAATAACTTATCATTTGACTATTGATCTATCCGACAGTTTGTCTGGTCCCATATATTTATAATCCCCTCTTTAACAACTTTGTACAGTTCAATGGTCCATCCACTTTAGGTCTTTCCTCCCAAGTAATTGTTACGAATTATCCTTCTACCTTCTTCAAGTTCAGTGTGGTTGAAGTTGGTGGAAACTCTAGGGGGCCGGAAGAAAGCCTCTTATGGAGGAACTACGGACATGTCTCAAGAATCAAGATTAGAGTAGGATCGACATAGTTGAATTGGGTTTACGTTACGAAAAGTCGGCTTAATCATGGGAGTAACAAGCCATGGGATATATAATATATATAAGAATGAATTGAAAGCCTTGTTATAGAATCTAAGACTTGACTTAGGTCTGGAAAATGACTTCCACTACTAGATCTTACCCACATGAACTTATTTGCACCAATTGCTAGTTTTTCTTCTCCTAATCTCTCCGAATCTTTGGCATTTTTAACAGCTAAGATGTTCCCTTTTTCTTTAGGATTTGAATTGGTGATTGATTGCTTCATAATTTCAAAAACCACACGCTCCATCCCTTAACCCAGCTAATTTCACATTGTGCTACCCTGGACAAGAATGGTAGTCAGAAGCTGCCTGGAGACCCTCTTTAGAAGGAAAAGAAAGTTCCCTAGCTAGATCTGTTGTCAGCCCAGTTAGTGAAGATTTAAGGTCCCTTGGTATAGCTTTTTTGTATAATTTTTTTAAGCTTATAAGCAAAATAGTCATTTTTCGGGCTTTTTTGCTTTTATGTTTTGTACATTTTTACTTATCTGTAGTAAAAACAAAGCTAGAAAAGGAAAAAAAATCAGAAAAACTTGATTTTTTTTTACTTGTAAGCTTAAAAAAAGAAAGCTATACCAAACGAACCCTTACATGAAAGGATACCGATTATAGAAAGATTTGAGTTATTTGGTGAGGGCATACCAATGATATTATTCAGAAACTCCATTTTTTTTTTAAAAGATTAATGCACCTAGACAAACTCAATATAACCGCAAGTCCAGATTGTTTAAAACAAAATAAAGAAAGTAATATAAATATAACCGCAAGTCTAGGTTGTTTAAAACAAAATAAAGAAAGTAATATAAATTAAAGCAGCAGTAGATACATACACATTTGCTAACACCAACAAAACTCAACCCTTTGAGATGGATAGCCACAGAAGAGGTGACGAGTCCCGGTGATATATAATGGTTACAACACCCAAGGCCCGGAAAAGAATGTGTAACTCATCTTCATCATCTCAAACTCGGCATTGATGTTATGGGAAAAATTCCTTTTCTTGATGTCATAATAGCTGCCTTAGCGAAATTGTACGAAGAGGTGTAGCCAGAATTCTCCTGCAAGAAAGGAACTCTTGAGATATGTGTGTTGAGTATGCCCCGGTAGGTCAAAATAACAACTACAATTTATACATTCATAATACAATAATATTACAATAATATAATATATTACACAAGTGCTCAACGCAACTCACACGCACATTAACTATATCAGTGGTGCCCAACACTAACTCCCCAGTGTGCCTAGCATGTTAGAAATGCCTAGTATCTCATTTACACTGTGTGTGTCTCCCACACACACCATCACATGGTGTGAAGTGCATACACCCACAATTGGTGTCCAACACCAACTCACCACTCAGTCTAGCTTATCTTCACACACGCAACAATACTCATTTGTGCTAGCACACTTACAAGCTACTTTGGTGGTGGTGACTTCTCACCCATTTGCCACACACACACACAAGCAACCTTAGTGTGGTGGCTCATCTTCATTTGCGACCCACACTTACATTTGAACCCATATCACATATTTATACTTGGCTATGGAACATTCTAGAATGAGGACATTCTAGAGAAAATATTAAGAGATTTCAAGAGAGAGAATATTCTAGAGAGGGAAGGACTCCAAATGATGGAACTTTCTAGAGAGGCAATGGTGATTCTCAACAATGTTACATTGTTGGCCGAGATCTCGGTTTGTTGGAGGCAAAAGGCGTGGGTCTAAGATCTCATTTATCATGATGTCTTAAGCACAAGTTGATGCCAAAGATGAGAGGAGATCTCGTGGATGCCTTCCCATGATTGCTTCTAGTGCCACCACTCCAAAGCTATAAACATCGCACCTCTCAGCCACAACCATTGTGTACTCAAGTTCTGCACAAACAAAAAATTCACTGGATAGAAACTAGAAACTTTTTTTTCCCCTTTAATGATGCTATTAAAAAATGGTTTCGACAAATACTAAAGAGACATGCAAAAATTGAGCTAGTAAGATTATTCAAAAGCCACTTAAGAGATGTTCACAGATTGAAATTTTTAGCTTGATTTATGTGTATATATATTGGGAAAACAGATAGTTGGAATGGTATTATCGCTACCTGGGGCAATGTATCCAAAAGTGCCTGCAATTGCGGTTTGATTTGATGAATCAGGATACACCAACCTAGCTGTGCCAAAGTACATAAGCCTTAAATTCCGAGTTCAATAGTATATTGCTGCTTGATACGTCTCGATGAACAATTGGCGGGGTGCAATCATGATGCAAGTAGGATCAAGCATGTGATGTTTCTTTGACGATGCATACCCGCCGAGTCCATGCTATAATTCAACAGCTTGGGCATCAATTCGCAGAGCACAAAATAAGCTTCCCCTTTCCATGTACTTGTACACTAGGAACATGCATCTGTTGTGCAAACAAAATCCGAAAAGCTTCGCTATGTTTCGATGCCGTATATTAGTTAACATTTGTACCTTGTTTCTGAAACTCTAGTCGAAAGCTGGATCCTCATTTTCCAAACGATGAAGTTTCTTCAAGGCAACTACTTTGTCACTAGACAACCGTGCTTTGTAAACGCTGCCATAACCGCCAGTTCCTATGCAATGTCTAATGTCAAAATCATTCGTTGCCCTAATGATGTCTTCATATGCAATTTTCCCATCATTGTTCCAGATTGAGCACATATCCCCATTCTTCGCGACTCATGCCTCGCTTTGGTTGTTTTTAACATTAGACCGACTATATATTACAATTCCAATTAAGGTAAGAAAAACTGTGATGGGAAGTGAAATGCCAAGAGTAAGCATGAAAAGTTTCTTCTTTTTGTTAGCCATCGAAGGAAAACTGTAGTAGGGGAATTCCTAGCTTTGTGAGTTGGTTGAGAAGTGAATCCCTGTGGTGGACATTCGCGTCAGATGTATATGGTATTTGTTAGAAAAAATATGGGTGTAAACCCATTGTTTTGTTGATTTTTGAGCCAATATAAATGTGGGACCCATACATCTTTTGTGTAGGGTCATTGATGCGTTGGATTCACCTCCAAAAGGAGCTGAATCTAGACTATTTACTTGCTCAAATCGGTGTAGGATTGAATGAGTTATTGGTCTCCCAAGTCACCCCATTAAATATAGGTTATGTAGTTGAAAGTGGGTTATCCCACATTGATTTCTTATGAGAAAAATGTTGTGCATATATAACCTAAGTTTGAAGTAAGGTTTGGGTCCCAAGGGGCACCTCACTTTTGTGGAAGGGGGAGGACCTATGAAACCCATAAGTTGACCCAATACTCCACACACGCACACCGCCACCGCCGCCGCCCACCCGTCCGGTTTGAGTAGGGATGTGGGCTGTGGGTTCGGTTCAACTTTTATATTTTTGGGCTAGGGTCGAAGTTAAATTAATTAATTATTTTTATATTAATTAAATTTATTTTCTGACGGTTGACCGAACAGATGTGTTCATTGACTGGTACCGCTTCAGCGAAGTAGTGTGTCCCTCCGGTAAGAGACTGTTTGGCTGTTGGTACTTGTTCGAACCAGTATTTCGAACAGGCACATGGGCTCTATAAAAAGGGCAACATTCTAGCATTCATTTGAATCCGAATTTTATTGCAGACAACATATTCTTCTTCTTCTTCCCGTATTTTCCTAAAAGAGTTCAGATCATCTTGTGAAGCCGCCGAACAGTTTTTATTGAAGTGCTGCCTAAGGACTGCTGAAATCGTTTTATCCTGGGAGTGAGACGCCCATCATCCCATGAGCACCAACTGTGGGGGGCGAATCTGTCTTTAAGGAGAGAGTGTGTAACACTCGACTCGGTCTATTTTTCAACTTCTAAATTTTCTGTTTTACAATCGACAATCGGATAAGTCGTTACGATTTAGTTTGTTCTTATTCTAATTTTAATTATCATCTAATTAAAATTGCTTCTAGTTCATAAGTAGATACATTCATGTTGTTTTATTATTATTGATCATTAATTGTACACATAGCATTTAAATAGGGATTACTTTTCCAACAGTATTTGACCATCAAGAGCATTGTATGACAAGTCAACAGAAGGGAAGGAACAAAGAGAACTTGGGATTTCACCAGAGAGGTTATTGTGGGAGAGATTTAAGTATTCTAGCCATTCAAAATAGGCTAGTCCAGTCAGTATTGATCCACTCAAATGGTTATTACTCAATTCTAGGTGCTTTAAATTTTTGAGTTGTTCAAGGGCCTTCGGGAGAGAACCGATGAGCAGATTCTGTCAGAGGTTTATATACCAAATTGCATAAGTACATTTGATGGGTGGTATCTGTTGTATGGAGGAGAAGCTTCAACCACTTATGGCGGTTGAATTCAAAACACTCAAATGTGTAAACCAACACAGAAAGAAATTTTATTCAATCGAAAAAACAATTACAGAGAACTCCTCTCTTACTCTAACTCTCTTCTCGTCCTTATTTTTTCTTGATACAATACCACAAATACTTCTCCCTATTTATTGATAAACTTTCAAGTGTGGACACAAAGTGTGAATGAAGAATAGGCCTTCAACAATGGCTTCCTTCAACCTTCAACATTGGCTGCTTCAATCTTCAACACTGGTGGCTTCTAAATGGTGGTTGCTGCAATTCAACAATGGATGGCTTCGAGAGTGATCAAGTTAAATTTTCAACATTCCCCCTTAAACTTGACCATGCCAAGCATGAACTTCATTTTGATGAACACTTCATTTTTCAAAAGCTTTGTGAAAATATCCGTAGCTTGATCATATGTCTTGCATGATAATAACTCTACTTCTTTCATCTTTACGTGCTCACAGATGAAATGAAAGCATGTGTCGATATGCTTACTTCACTCATTATGTATTGGATTCTTTGCAAGAGCAATTGTTGAGCGATTGTCAACATAAATCTCAGTGGGCTTTTCTTGAGGAAAACCCAAATATGTCAGCATATTTCTTAACCAAATACCATGACACGGAGCTGAATTTGCAACAACATATTCAGTTTCACATGTGGACAATGTCACTATTGGTTGCTTTTTAGATGACCATGTAAAAGCTGTATCTCCAATAAAAAATACAAACCTTGGTGTACTTTTTATTTCATCCACATCTCTTCTCCAATCACTATCTGAGTAGCCAACAAGTTTAAAATCATCAGTAGAAGTATAAAATATCCTTCATTGATCGTACCCTTCAGATAGCGGAGTATCCTCTTTGCTACATTAAGATGGGATTGGTCTGGCGTCTCCATGTATTTGCTAATCAATCCTACGCTATAGAGTATGTTTGGTCTAGTGCATGTTAAGTAACATAGGCTTCCAACTAAGCTTTTGAAATATGTAGGATCAACATCACCATTGTCCTTCTTTTGAAGTTCCAGTCCACTTTTGACTGGGGTAGAAACCGGATTGCATGTATCCATATCAAATCTTTTGAGAATATTCATCGCATAAGTACTTTGAGAAATAAAGATCCCATATTCTCTCTAATTAACTACAAGACTGAGGAAGTGTGCCATTAAGCCTATGTTGGTCATCTCAAATTCTTTCATCATATTTTTCTTGAAGGCTTCAAACATGGATGAATTGCTGCCTGTAAAGATTAAATCATCCACGTATAAATATACGAACAACATACCTCCTTCTAATCTTTCTTCAAGTACAACGAATGCTTGTACGGACATTGTTGGAATCCATTCTCTTGAAAGTAGTTGTCGATGCGAGTGTTCCATGCTCGGGGGGCTTGTTTAAGCCCATAGAGAGCTTTTTTCAATTTGTACACTTGATCTTCATGCCCTTCTTGTGCATATCCAGGTGGCTGCTCTACATATATTTCTTCTTCAAGATAGCCATTCAAGAATGCTGTCTTGACATCAAGTTGATAGATCTTCCATTGATGTTGTGCAGCTAGTGATATCATAAGTATGATAGTTTCTAGATAGGCAACATGGGCAAATACTTTTCTATAGTCAATTCCAGCTCTTTGCTTGTAGCCTTTTGCAACTAGTCGTGCTTTGTATCTCTGCACTTCTCCTTGTGCATTCTTCTTGATCTTGTACACCCACTTGACACCAATTGGTTTTTGTCTTTGGGTTAGACTGGTGAGTTTCCATATGTTGTTCTTCTCAATGAAATGGATTTCATCATCCATTGCTTTCTTCCATTTGTAGTTGGTGGATGTTTCTTCAAAAGAGAGAGGTTCACTATCAGCAAAAAGACAAAATAGTTGTAAATAATCACCTTGTACTTTAGTAGCCTTGTATATCTCCCTCAGACTTCTTGTCTTCCTTGGTCTTTCACTTGAACTTGCTTCTGAAGGTGATGATGATGATGCTGATGCGAGCAATCTAAGTGGGTGGAGTTTGTGGATCCCTTTCTTCTTCTCTTGGTTGTTGACTTTGCTGTTGAGATTCTTCTTCTTCAAGGATCAGTTCCACATCCTTGATTACTTCAACATTCTCCCAATTCCAAGCTTGATCTTCTTCAAAGATCACATCCCTGCTTGTTATTGCTTCCTTGTGATAGGATTGTACAGCTTGTATCCCATCATTCTGTCTTTATATCCAACAAAGATACAGTTTTCTCATTTGTCATCTAGCTTGGTTCTTTTTGCTTCTAAGATTCGTACATATGCAATGCAGCCAAATACTCTCAAATGATTAGCACTAGGCTTGCATGAGCTCCATGCCTCTTCTGGTGTCACATTTTGTAGACTCCTGGTTGGACAACGATTCAACAGGTAAATTGTTGTTGCCATAGCTTCAGCCCAAAACTCCTTGAGCAATTTCATGTCTTTGAGCATGCTCTTTGCCATATTCAAGATTGTGCGGTTTTTTTTTTCAGGTACGCCATTTAGCTGAGGTGTATAGGTTGGTGTAAATTGATGTATGATGCCATTGTTCTTGCAGAAATCTTTAAAAGCATTAAAAGTGTATTCTCCTCCTTGGTTTAACCGTAACATCTGTATGTAATAGCCACTTTGTTTTTCAACAAGCGCCTTGAACTCCTTGAATACGTTGAACACCTCGGATTTTCTCTTCAGGAAGTAAAGCATGTTTTTTTTGCTATAATTATCAATAAATGTGAGAAAATACTTGTTTTGTCCATTTGTTATTGGCTTCAATGGACCACACACATCGGCATGTACAAGCTCTAGTGGCTGCCTCACTCTCCAGCTTGACTGTCTTGCAAAGTTTGTTCTTGCATGCTTGACAAGGACACAACTTTCACATACTTCATTTGGATGATGAATATATGGAAATTCTCTCACCATCCTCTTGCTTGACAATAATCTCAACCCTTCGAAGTTGACATGTCCAAACCTTAAATGCCATAGCCAATCTTTATTATTCACAATTGCATTCAGACATTTTGCCGAATCATGCCGAATGTATAAAGCAAATATCCTATTCTTGGACATTTTCACCCGAGTGATCAAATTTACTTTGGCATCTTCAATGGTCAGGTGTGAATCCTTCATTCGTATGTCATAACCCCTTTCTAGGAGTTGTCCTAGACTGAGCAAATTATTCTTCATATCCGGAACATAATAAACATCGGATATATAGCTATGACTAACATCTTTGAGCTTGATCAAGATGTTACCTCTTCCATTCCCAAGAACTTTGGAGAGGTCACCGAAAGAAACTTCTCCTTGGGTTGTTTCTTCAAGCTCAAAGAACATGTGTTTCTTCCCACACATCTGATGGTTATTATAACCACATCTTCTTCCTCGTTCTCATGCTCTAGGGGCAGCGTGCTGTTGGTTTCTTCCTCTTCTTCCATTATAGCCTCGTCCGACATTATTGTGAGTTCTTTTACCTCTTCTTCTATGATCAAAACTCCATCCTCTATAGCCTCGACCTTTGTCTCGATATGCTAGTGGCATATCTCTTTTCTCCTCTTGGCTTTTTCGAATTGTCAGCTTTGATTGCAGAACTTGCTCCAAGGATTTTATTAAGGCCTTCCTATTTATTCTTTGCTCATGAATCTCCAGAGTAGCCATTAGCTCATCAATAGTCATAACAGTGATGTCTTTTGATTCCTCAATTGCTACAACCACGTGCTCAAATTTTGAATTCAATGATTGAAGAATTTTCTCGAGTATTTAGACGTCGTTGATCTTTTCACTAGATCATCTGATGTTGTTGACAGTGGTCAAAGTTCTGGTAAAGTACTCAGAAATTGATTCATTCTCTTGCATCTCCAGTACTTCAAATTCACCTCTCAACATTTGAAGGCGAATTCTTATTGTCTTCTCAATACCTCGAAATGAATTTTGAAGTATATCCCCGGCTTCTTTTGAATTGGTGGGGGAAGAGATCTTTTCGAAATTGGCTTCATCAAGGACCTAATATATCAGGTACAATGCCTTTTTATGCTTTCTTCTTCCTTCTCCGAGTGTTGCCGTCGCCGTTTCACTCAAAGCATCTTATGTAGCTCGAGATGCTGGTTCTGAATATTCTCGTTCAACCATATCCCACAAATCTTGTGATCCAATGAGTACTCTCATTTGAATACTTCAATTCTCATAATTTTCTTTGCCTAACCGCTGAAGTTGAGGCTGAAAGAAATTACTTGAATTTGCCATCTTTCACTTGGCAGGGATTTAACTGAATAATTTTAGTTTTCAGGAGCTGATCTGTAATTAGGACAAACTTTAGGAGCTAATCTGTAATTAGGGTGAACTTAAGGGCCAATCTATAATTATAGCAAATTATTCACTGTAGCAGTACCGTAGGTAGAGTTCACTGTAGCGGTATTGTAGAAGTCATGTAGCAGTATTGTAGCTTCGTCTTCTCTGACAGTTGACTCGCAGGCGGGAACTCACCGAAAAACTTCGAAAATTTCGTACGGGCTCGTTTTAGCTCCATTTTTTATACCGTTTGCGGCGTTGGACTCATATCGATGAGACGAATCTTTTGTTATGATCAAAACATAGTTTAGAACAACTGTAATTTTTAACTTGGGAGCAAAATTGCTCAACCGAGGCTCTGATACCACTGTTGTATGGAGGAGAAGTTTCAACCACTTATGGTGATTGAATTCGAAACACTCAAATATGTAAACCAACACAGAAAGAAATTTTATTCAATCAAAAAAACAATTACAGGGAACTCATCTCTTGCTCTAACTCTCTTTTCCTCCTTATTTTTTCTTGATACAATACCATAAATACTTCTCCCTATTTATAGATAAACTTTCAATTGTAGATGATGGTTGCTACAATTCAACAATGGGTGGCTTCGAGAATGATCAAGTTTAATTTTTAACAGTATCTGGCCAGAAAGTTGGTTGGATGACAAATTAAGATACCCAAGACTAGACAAATCCCCAAGTTCAAGAGGTATCATTCTAGTGAACTGATTTGCAGACAGATTAAGAGAGTAAAGATACATCAATTGACATAGAGAAGATGGGATCTTACCCTTGAGGAGGTTATGACTGAGGTCCAAGCGATCCAAATGCATCAAATCCCCTATCTCTAGAGGAATTAGACCATCAAGGTTGTTAAGGCCCAAATTCATCACACTCAAATTCTTCAGGTTCCCTATTTCTGAGGGGATGGAACCGTTAAGTGGATTTGAGTAGAGATTTAGATGGGTCAAATTGGTCAAATGACCAATAGACAGAGGGATTGTTGCAGTCAAACTGTTGTTACTCATATCCAAAACAACCAGGTTTTTCAAATTCGCTATATCTGTGAGGATGGAACTGCTAAGTTGGTTTGAAAAGAGATACAAATGGGTTAAATTGGTCAAACGACCAACAGATGGAGGGATTGAACCCGTGAGGTTGTTGTCACTTATGGATCCTAGTAATAAAGCAAACCATTCCAATAAGATATTCACATTATTTGTGGATAATCTGCCTCAGGACATGTATAATGCTTGGTTAAGAAGAATTTTCATGAAATTTGGGAAGGTATCAGACTGTTTTGTGCCTAGAAAATTCAAAAAATTCTACAGTACAAGATATGGCTTTGTTCGCTTTCTTCATAAAATAGAGGTAGACAATGCAATTCAAATGCTTGATGGAATATGGCTCCTTCACCATCAGCTCTCAGTAAGCTATGCAAAATACGATCAGCTTATCAAAGAGCATTAATTCACCTCATCCATAACTGACAGAAATGATCAAAGCAAAACATCAGGAAGAAAATCATATAAACAAGTTCTAAAGGGACTAGAAGAGCCAGAGCCAAAGAAGGTCATTATAGCTGAAGATATTGAGGAAGAATGGTTAAAACAATGCATGATTGGCATAGCTAGAGAGTTTAACATCATCCTGGGTATTGAAGAAGCAATGAAGTGTGAAGGAGTATTTGGTATTACAATTAAACCAATAGGTGGCCTGAGAGTTCTTATCCAATTCTGCAGCAAAGAGGAGAAGGAAGCATTACTGAATGGAAGCAAGGAATGACTATACAATTGGTTTTCATCTATTTATGAATGGTCTTATCATGAGTTTAACTTCTCTAGAAAAGTATGGCTTAATGTAGAAGGGATGCCTCTGCATGCCTGGAATGAAATCAACTTCAGGAGAATTGGAAACCAGTGGGGGTCAACTATTGCAATGGATTCAATGACTACGAGAAAAATGGAGTTAGAATTCGGCAGAGTCCTAATTGAAACATCTTCTGAAAATCTTATAAGTGACCATTGTCATATCCAAGTGGGCAGATTTATTTATAAAATCAGAGTAACTGAAGACAATTTTCAAAAGATCTATATATGGAACCCAAGTCAGGTCCCCCCATCCTCTAGTTCAACCTCTCGAAGTAGCCCAAATCATTCAAATGACGCAAGCCAATCAAGAGAGCATGAAGATTCTATCCCTGAGTTTAGAAGTAACCAGATGCAGCTTGACATAAGTCCCCAACTATCACTTGCCGGAGCTACGATCGCCAACGAAGAAGACAGCAATGGTGCATTTCAAGGAGTTGATGACATGGCACTGATGAGCCACGTGGAGGAAACTGATTTATCAAGTTTGAATCCTGTATTAGGAGAAAAAAGAAGCATTTTAATGCTGCCAGATAATGCAGGTGGTTGTGAAAGGGATTCATGAATGATTTTAATGAGGTTATTGGATCCAGGATGAATGATAAAGTAGTTGAGGAGATCTCAAGAGATATATCGGGGATGATTAAGGAAGGCATTGTTGAGGGTTCCAGCCTTAACCATACTCCTTTATTACCAGACACATCCATTACATCAAAGGAGGTGAGCCAAACCTCAAATCAGGGAAGTAAGGGACCATCAAAGGATAAGGAGGGCTTGCAGCATATTAGTAAGGCATCCATCCACTCAAGCGTAATAGTAAGTCCTCGTAATGCAGATAATCCTCACAAAGTCATCCAGGTAGCAAAGATTAGAAGGGGCAAAAGAAAGTCAAAGCAATTATCTGAACTAGGATACAACAAAGTAAAAACAAGATTTAAGCTTAAACCAAGATCAACAAAGAAAGGTTAGACCGTCTCAAATTCTTTATCATCTCTTCCATCAGAGAACATTATCAATAGGAACTCTATCATTCTCCATCAGTTTGAAGAAAGCATACAGAAGGAAGCAGTAAATACAATTGAAATGGGCAAGAAACTGGGGATCAATTTTTTAGGAAATGAGGAGGTCACTTTAAACTCGCTAATGCAAGCAGAATGGAGTGAGAATCTAAAGCTTAAAAAAAAAAAAAGAGGTTGTGCAGCAACCTGAGATGTGTTCTCAGATTCAGGTGGAGTATTTTATTTCAGATATGTAGATTTTTACATGGATCATATAAGGGGTGGTGGTAGAGCTGAGAATAGGAGTATGGCGAAGAACCTAGAAAGGGATAGGGCAACTAGTATGATGTTTGTGATTTGCTCGTAGCAGGCTCAATTGGCATCTCTGGTGGTTTAGCATGCATATGGGGCACTTCCTTCTTCTCTAGGGAAGCAAATCAATCTGAACAAATCTTTATTCTACTGAAAGGATGATTGGCAAATGGATTTGAATGCATAATGATAAATTGTTATTGGCCAAAAGTTAAGGGGCTTAGAGAAGCTTGGTGGTATCAGATACCATGTAAGGAGAAGATCATTAGTTTGTGTGTGTCTAGAGAGATTCGGATTTCAAAGGGAGAGGTGGCTTGATTTGAAACTCAAAAGGATATAGAAGATGTCTTGGCATTGTGGAGTTGGTTCACAAGAAATGACTTCTCTTCCAATCACATTAAGGTAGCTTGTGTTTCAAGTTGTGGAGAGCATCAAAGTGTCCACTGCTTTGTGGATTAAATCAGAGGTGGCAAAGCAGATTCAACATTTCCGATTTTGTATTTGCTATAGATAGGTTCTGCTTATAAGCATGTTTTGTTTATTGGCTTCTGGCCAATTGTGTTTTCTATGAACCATCTTGTATCTCTTTGGGTGAAGGTTGGTGGTCCCCTTTTCTGTCCAGCTATTTTGCTGGCTCAGCCTTGGGCTCTCCCCTTTTCTCTGTAATTCCCTCTCTCAATATATTTGCCGTTCAAAAAAAAAAAAAAACTTACGTCCAAAACAACTAGATTTTTCAAATCCCCCATTTCTGTAGGAATGGAACCGCTGATATCGTTATTAGAAATGCCAAGGTGGACTGGTTGGGTGAGGTTGCCCAGGCCTGTAAGAGGTTGCAAACTTTCAACAAGGTTATTGTAAGAGAGATCAAGGTAGGTGAGGTTACTCAGGCCGGTAAGAGGTTGCCAACTTCCAACAAGATTATTATAAGAGAGATCAAGGTAAGTGAGGTGTGAAAGAGTACCGAATTCGTCGGGGATGGCTCCAGTGAAGTAAGAGGACCTGAAATCAAGGCGTTCAAGGTTCGGCAAGAAAGACCAATTCAACCTCATAAGATTTCTGCCTTCCCTCACCCAATAGCGGGAAAGGTCTATCTGAGTGACACTTCCTGCCTCGTTGCAAGTTATGCTTAATTACCAACTCGCAATGATGTTTTTTTTTTTTTTAAGCAATGTCATACCACCAACGGCTATTGAGTAGAGCTTTCGCCTCCATTGATAATGAAAACGGTGGTACTGGCGCTAAAATAATAAGAGTCGCCATGCATGCTGCTACGAGTACGCTAAAGGTAACAGAGGACGATATGTTATTATCACTCATAATTGATCTCTAAAGTAATGAAAATTCACACATCCTTATATCAAGCTCAATAAGCTTTTAAAGGTAGTGTGGTGTGAGACTCTCTTGACCCTGCCGGCGGCACATGAAGTCAAGCCATTTCTTTTAATGCTTTATGTTATTTGTTAGGAATATGCTATGGATAATGCTCTATGTTATGTACCTTCCTAAACGTTGTAGTCATGACTTGAATGATCGAACGGACTTATCCAGGCACAGATCCAACGGCCTTGGCCTAAGATTTTGACTTATCAAGAGAGAGAGAGAGAGAGAGAGCATAATCTGCTATCGATGATTCTTTCACGATTGGTCTGCATTCAATTTATAATTTCCTTCATCATTTTGTGAAATTCGCAGATCCGTTTACCCCAACAACAAAAAAACCCCGACAATTTGATCTGAAAATTTCAAATCCTAACACTGATACAGTATGGCATAGGTGTTATGTTTCATGAAAAGTTCTACCCTTATACCATAAAATTTTTTAAGTGTGCTGGCTTCCCACAATAATTCATAGAGTTTTATTTTTAATAATGCTATATATAAACTAATTTTTCAGTCCGTTTTCTTATTCATAATGCACAATGCAGTGGATACATATCAATAAATGCACGTCCACCACAGGGGCTAATTGCTTCTTCAGAATCAACAGTTTGGACTAATAATGTTATCATTAATAAGAACTAATGAGAACACTAATTCTACAACGAAATTCATGACTTTTATACTCTCTTTAATGGCCATCTCTAATAACTTTCCCGAGGAAAAATTAATATTCTGATCATATGTAATCATATAACAAACACTCATTACACATCACTATCACTTAGTTTTTTATATGTTAGATTTCCACGGTCTCACACTTCAAAACCGGCCAATGCATATGAAATTAATATAATATATATATATATATATATATAGAACTCTGGTCGAACACCAATTATTAAACGGTCAAAGCATGAAGTGCTAAACACTAAAACCGGATATGTGTAATAATATGGAGAAATTATTCAGTGCTGTCAGAGTAACATATTACGCTCACTCCATTTCTCACAAATACAATAGAGGCGGGTTCTGAGGTAAATTCAGGACTCACTACATTTGTAAGAGGTGGAACAAAATTGATGTGGCTTTTCAAGAATATTGAATAATTTTTCAGTAGTACGAATTCTGTGAGGAGAAGACGGTTGCACCTTGTTAAATCAACAACAGTCGGACAAACATATGCACACAAATAATAATTCAGTAAAGAAATATAAACATATCTCTAAATATATTTGAATTAAACAGAAAATTCACATTTTGTATTTTGAAATACCTTTTGAAATATCAACATATGCAACTGCAATAGATGTAGTTGGCCATAATATACTCTTTGAAACCAAAAGTTTATATATCCAATTAATTGTTCAATCTAGCTGGCAGACAGCAATCTTTAATTATGTACCAAAATTTAAAAAAAAATACAAGAAAATCCATGTATTCATACTTCATAGGCTGGAACTCATAAATTGTTTATGTAGTTGAGGGTTTCTCATCAGTCAAAAAACGATGTAGTTTCGTTCAAAATTGTTTGTGCATTTTGAACTGCTGAATTGCTGATTGATTGCTCGACAATTCAAAACCACAGGCCCCATCGCCCACTTCCAGTTATAATCAATACTTATGATACAACATTGTGCATATACATATACACTCACTACAATGGTAATAACACCCAAGGCCCTGAAAAGAATGTGATATTCTGATTCAGCAATTCAAACTCGGCACTAACTTTATTAGTTTATTGGAAAAATTCTATTTCTTGATTCCCTAACTGCCATAGTGAAATTGTATGAAGAGGTGTAGCCAGAGTTCTCCTGCGAGAAAGGAACCCTTGAGAGACTTGTAACATTGTTGGCCGAGATCTCGGTTCAGAACGCAAGCATGCAAGCGCCAGTTTAACAACGAGAACAATATCCCCTGCAACTAGTGGATTTGTTGGAGGCAAAAGGCGTGGGTCTAAGATATCACTTAGCATCATGTTTTGAGCCGAAGGTGATGCCAACGATGAGAGGAGTTCTCCCGGATGCCTACCCATGATTGCTTCGATTGCCACTACTCCAAAACTATAAACATCACACTTCTCAGTCACAACCATTGTGTAGGCGAGCTCTGCACAAATAGAAAGCTCATTGGGCAGAAACTAGAATCTTATGTTTTTAGCCTCATACATACATACACATATATAAGAATAAAAAAGAGACTTGGGAAAGCTAGTATCATTACCTGGGGCAATATATCCAAGAGTGCCGGCAATTATGGTTTGATTTGACGAATCAGGATATAACAATCTTGCTGTGCCGAAGTCGGAGACAAAAGCCTTCAGTTCTGCATTCAACAGAACGTTGTTGCTTGATATGTCTCGGTGAACAATTGGCGGGGTGCAATCATGATGCAAGTAGGATAAAGCATGTGCTGTTTCTTTGACGATGTTTACCCTCTGCGTCCATTGTAATTCAACAGCTTCAGTATCAATTCTCAGGGCATAAAATAAGCTTCCCCTTTCCATATACTCATACACCAGAAACATGCATTTGTTGTGCAAACAAAACCCGTGAAGCTTCACTATGTTTCGATGCCGTATGTTAGTTAACATTTGCACCTCATTCTTGAAACTCTTTTCGAAAGCTGGATCCTCAGCTTCCAAACGATGAAGTTTCTTCAAGGCAACTACTTTGTCGCTGGACAACCGTGCTTTGTAAACGCTGCCATAGCTGCCGGTTCCTATGCAATGCCTAATGTCAAAATCATTTGTTGCCCTGATGATGTCTTCATATGCAATTTTTCCATCATAATTCAAAATCGAGCACAAATCGCTATTCTTTGTCACTCTTGCCACGCGTTTGTTGTTTTTAAGCTTTGATCGACAAAAGAACACAAGTCCAATCAAAGCAAGGAAAACTGAGATGGGAAGCGAAATGACGGGAGTAAGCATGAATGTTTTCTTCTTTTTTTGGGCAAAGCAATAGGTGGAATCCTTGGCTTTATCACATAGAGTTCGGTCAGAAGTGAATGCCTGCTCTGGACATGCAACCTGAGATCTTTGTGGGATTTGACCCTCCAGAGCATTATATGACAAGTCATGAGCTATTACGTAGCAAAGACAACTGGGGATTTGGCCAGTTAAATTATTGTGTGACAGGTCTAAGTAATACAACCGAGGCAAATAGGCAAGGCCACAGGGTATAGTTCCATTCAAAGAATTATTACTCAATCCTAAGTGCTCCAAGTTGCAGTGTTTTTCCAGCTCTTTTGGAATAGGCCCACTGAGCAAATTATAAGAGAGGTCCAGATACCAAAATCCGTTCATCGATTGACTTAGAAAAAATGGGATCATACCTGTAAAGAGGTTACGGCTAAGGTCCAAGTGAGTCAAGTGCCTCAAATCCCCTATTTCTGGAGGGATGGAACTGCTGAGTTGATTTGAATTAACATACAGATAGGTCAAATTGGTCAAAAGACGGATACTAGAAGGAATTGGACCAGCAAGCTTGTTATTACTTATATCTAAAACAACCAGATTTTTCAGATACCCCATTTCGGTGGGTATGGAACCGCTGATGACATTATTGGAAATGTCGAGGTGGACTAGTTGGGAGAGGTTCCCGAGGGTAGGAGGTAGCAAACCTTCAAGATGATTATTAGAGAAATCAAGGTAGTTGAGGTTTGACAGGTTACCGATTTCGTCAGGGATGCCTCCACTAAATTGAGAATTGCTGAAATCAAGACGTTCGAGGTTTGGCAAGGAAGACCAACTCAACTTCTCAAGTTTTGGCGAGGAAGACCAATTCAAGCCCTCAAGCTGTATATTCAAGACAGGATGGTTTATCTGAGCGACACTTCCTGCCTCATTGCAAGTGATGCCTCTCAACTCACAGTGATTTCTTGAAGAAATGTTGTTTCCCCACCAACCGCTATTGCGAAGAGCTTTCGCCTCCACCGAAGATGAAAACGATGATGATGGTGATAATTTAGCAAATGCTGGCTCCAAAATAATAATAGTCGCCGTGCATACTGCTACGAGTACAGTCGAGTAAACAGAGGAAGATCTCTTATTTTTACTCATCATACATAGATTCTGTATCTCTAAAATAATTGATGAGCATGCATGCATCCTCATACATATCGAAGCTCAAGAGGCTTTTAAAAATATTGGTGTCAGAGTCTCTTGATCCCGGGAGCACAGCGAGTCAAGTCAAAGTCTTCTTAACTTTTCCAGTCTTCCTCTCAACCCCCGAGTTATTGCTACCAAAATGAACCTTCCTAAACGTTGTAGCCATGACTTAAAGGACATATCACAGCTACCAAAATGAACCTTCCTAAACGTTGTAGCCATGACTTGAAAGACTTACCACAACTCAAAAGAAAGAGAAAAAAGTGCATAACGTATTATTAACGATTCTCTCTCGAACAGCCTGCGTTCTATTCATAGATCTCCTTTGTGCTGGGTTTGTTTGTTCCTTGTTTTCCAATCCCACATCGGTTCGGTGTGAGAAGGGGGGCAAGGAGTAAAGGTAATATAAGAAAGGTTATGGTTCTTTGGTTAAGTGCACCAGTCAATAGCTTAACTAGTAACTTTTGACTTTAGTAAAAATTCCTCTTGAAGAGGTGAAAGTTAAAATGTAGCTAATGGGGAAGCTTAGTGAGTGTGTCTTTGGGGTGAGGAGGAAAAATTGTGTGATTGTAATAATTTTTCACATAGTGTATTTTTCTCTGGGCTTGGTGGTTTTTCTCTTGTTTTTGGAGTTTTCCACGTAAAACCTTGTGTTGTGTTTTTTTTTAATTTATTTTGATATTCCTGTCTTTCCTATTTCCAAAAGGGGTGTGTTTGGGAGGGCCAAAATTCCCAACAAGTGGTATCAGAGCCTTTTGGTTGTTTTGTTTATTTCTTGAAAATTCTAAGTATGCTCTGTGGTTGCAGTTTTGACTGATCTTTCACATCAAAAAAGATTTTCTTGAAATTATCAAAGGTTATCCTTTTGGTGGGGTGGAGTTTTGGTGTGGTAGTGTGGATACGTACAGTCTAAGGAGGTTCTGTCTAGGAAATTGGGTTTTAAACAGGACCAGTGTGACCCCTCCAATCTTTCTTGGGAATCTTGAAGTTCTGTCTAGGAAAGATTTGAGTCTTTCCTGGGAACTTACTTAGTGAGTACTATTCATTTCTACTGTCACACCCCCAACCCAATTAGACATTAATTATGTCACATTAGGCGAGGCGTGATCGCACAGGTCACCGTACCTGCGAACGACACCTTAACACCTTATCGGGAAAAAAAAGAACGCAGCGGAATATAATAACAGGAAGAAATATAATAAACGCCCCAATATACATAAAAGGAAACCACAAATCATCAATACATTATTAATTGAAACACAATCAACAATCCTCAGAATACTCTACCATCGTACCATGATAATAACAAACATTATATCAAGACTCAACGTCCCATTTTAAACACAACTAAGAAATTGAAAGTATGACAATAGAACTCTCCCAAGCCCTAAGACTCGATATCCTAACATCAACATAGACGTCATCACGGCAAGGACCAAGACTACAATGAACTGAACCGCCATCTCCACGTTACCTGTCAAAACAATCTGTGTGGGTGTGAGCTAAAAGTCAACGTGCTCACAATAGATAATCAAACTCATAAAGAATGATAAATACAATCACAGAATTAGCCATCAATGAATAATCCATCACCCAATGATATATATACTCCTCTATAACATACCAACATCAACAATATGTAAACATCCTCTCATCACTACCAACAATGTAATATACTCCATGTGATGCAATGTCTCTTGTGATGCAATGCATGAAACACCCGCATGTGCGCGCGATTTAGATAACGTTGGCCCAATATATCGATGATGCGTTATCAAGGAATGCCCACCGTGGCACCCCTAGGCTAGTCCACCATGACTAAGCCTTGGTTAACCCCACATCGGTTAACTCTCTCCAGTGCAATGCAAGGCATACAATATGGATGGAATGCAATGTCACCTCCACCTCTTATACAACCTCATTAATATCACCGCATATATATAACCTCATCATTATCACCGCATATATATAACCTCATCATTATCACCACATATATATAACCTCATCCGCAACTCCATATAAACAAGACTGTCACAATCAACACCAACGTTCATAATAAGACAAATAATACACCAATATAGATAGTAAAGCATCCAAGTCAATATCCATAAGATCATCATAATTCAGCAGCAGATGCTCTACCTTTGATAAATTCGTAGCATAGGTAAAAGATATCAAAATAACTTGAAATTTGGTACAGATTATCTTCAACCGTTCTACTAGATACGGTACAAATTTCATAATTTTTGGGCTACTCTAACTTGATCGAATGCTCTGTCAAACCAGAGGTTACAGATTTGGGCAGATCTAGGCATCAAACTCCTACAGTGGCAGCTTAACTTTGAAAAATCACCATAATTCGAATATAAAACATTTTTTACTGAAACCAAAGCCCAAATTTTTCTAAGATCTCAAAGTTCAAGTGTGTAAAATTTCAGCTACAGATCAGATTGTTAAAGATGTCAAACAACTTCCGAAATTGGCTGTTTCTGCAGATTTTTGCAGCAGAAATCTTTCAACTTTGGACAGAAGTTTCTCTCTCAATTCTTAACCAAATCAGATGAATTTTATATCTAAATCAAGTAATTTTTCGAGATCTTTTCACATATAATCTCTAAAGTTAGATTAGATCTCGTTAAGACTCTGAAATTAGTGTTGCCAGTGGCTGCTCCTGCCCAGATTCTGGGCAACAGCCATGGTTAATCCTCTCTTTCAGCTTAAATCTACATGTATGCAAGACCAGAAACTTGACAATTAACAGGAGAATAATTACCTGAGGTGAAAAATCCAACTTTGCCTCTCTTTCTCTCTTCCATTTTCCTTTCTTTTCTTTCCTTCTCTTCCTTTCTTTCTTCTTCCTCTTCTCTCTTCCCTTCTTTTCCTTTCTTTCTTCTTCCTCTTTCTTTCTTCTCTTCTCTTTTCTCTCTTTCTCTCCCTCTCTATACGTATGAGCAGCCCTCCCCTTGACTTGCCCTTTTTTTTTTTCCTTTCTCTCTCTCTTTTTCTTTTGGCCCTCCCCCCATTGACTTAAACTTTTTCTTTCTTCTCCCACCAAATTCTATCTCTTTCTCCAAGTTTCTCTTTCAACTTGTTAGGTATATATATATATATATATCACACTCTTAGGTGTCCTCCAACATTCCCCCACCTCACCACTTCTATGCTACATGCCATACCTCCATTGGTTCACACTAATGCACTCTTACCTTAAGTAAAAATATATGATGGCTAATGAGGTATAATGAGTTTTGTAGTAAGTAAATTACACACACATGCACCCACATAATTTTACATATTTGACATTATAAGATTGAGGTCTCACATCTACGGTAAAAAATTCATCAAGGTCATGTCAGAAAGTAGGGCTTCAAATCCTATCAGATTTGATGTGGAGAAATTTGATGGACGAATCAATTTTGGCTTGTGGCAAGTGCAAGTGAGGAATGTTTTGATTCAATCAGGATTACACAAGACGTTGAAAGGTAGACTAATCCCTGAAATTAGCAGTGATACTAGCGTGAGCAGATCTAGAATGAGCGATGAAGATTGGGAAGATCTGGATTTGAGAGCAGCAAGTGCAATATGTCTGTGCCTGGCCAAGAATGTTCTTGCAAATGTGCATGGAATATCTACGGTAAAGAAACTCTGGGTAAAGCTTGAAGAGTTGTATCAGACAAAGGGCGTCTCGAATCGAGTGTATCTGAAGGAGCAGTTTCATACACTGCGGATGAGTGAAGGTACAACTATCTCAGATCATTTAAGTGTTATCAATGGCATCGTCTCTGAACTTGAATCTATTGGAGTTAAAATTGAAGATGAGGATCAAGCTTTAAGGCTTATCTGGTCTCTTCCATCTTCCTATGAGCATATAAAGCCTATTTTGATACATGGGAAGGAGAAAATAATTTTTTCAGAGGTTACCAACAAATTATTTTCTGAAGAGAGAAGACTAGGCGGTGGAAGTAATCGTTCACTTGAAAACCTAGCAGTGGCAGCTAGTGATTGGAAGAAGAACTCCATGAAGAAGAAAGTAGTCTACTGGGTGTGTGGACAATCTGGGCACGTCAAGAGAAATTGTCCAAAAGTTGGAGCGGGTTCGGCAAAATGCTCTAAGTCAATGAATGGAGATACTGATAATGAAGCTAACGTTGTGTCTCTCTGCATAGACAATGATGTCGCATAATAGAAGATGTGTTACTATTATCAGGTTCACAAGTTAGCACACGGGCATTGGTTTGGCATTGATGCAGGGTGTGTGGTGAAAATTCATGTCGATGGCTAATGAACTTCCAAGAAAGCCAAATGTGGGAGTTGCACCATAATTTTTCAGCAAGGTTGTTTTTCGACATGGGCTGAAGTAAAATACTTGGAATTGGTTTATTCTAAGTGTATATGCTTTTATGGTGGAGTATGATAGCAGAAGCTATGAAGATCTTCATCAAGGTGGAGTGTGGCTGTGGGATTAGCCAAAGTCGCAAAGGTGGAGATTGTTGGGTTTGTTTGCTCCTTGTTTCCCAATCCCACATCGGTTGGGTGTGGGAAGGGAGGCAAGGAGTAAAGGTAATATAAGGAAGGTTATGGTTCCTTGGTTAAGTGCATCAGTCAATAACTTAACTAGTAACTTTTGAATTTAGTAAAAATTCCTCTTGAAGAGGTGAAAGTTAAAGTATAGCTAGTGGGGAAGCTTAGTGAGTGTGTCTTTGGGGTGAGGAGGAAAAATTGTGTGATTGTAATAATTTTTCACATAGTGTATTTTTTTCTGGGGCTGGTGGTTTTTCTCTTGTTTTGAGAGTTTTTCACGTAAAACCTTGTGTTGTATTTTTTTTTATTTATTTTGATATTCCTATCTTTCCTATTTTCAAAAGGGGTGTGTTTGGGAGGGCCAAAATTTCCAACACTTTGTCATTTTGTTCAATTACTTCACATAGACGGAGACGGTGCTTATACTGAGATTGGTCATCCATCCAAAAAACCAACAATTTGATCCGAAAACAGACTTACGGTACCAAAAATTGGAAGTCTTGTTAACCTAATTATTCAATTCCTAATTATTATACCTTATCCCATAGGTAACTACAACATGGGCATCATGTTTCTGATCATTTTAAAGAAAATTTCTTCTGTTATGATGGCTACCACTGAAATCTATATGATTTTCTTTTCTTCCTAAACGTTGGCCTGCATGCTGGCTTGCCACTGCAATCTATATGATTTTCTTTTTTCCAGTCACAAGCAAACGTTTTTCATGCAGGGAACCGTGTAATCTCGGTTTAGTGTGGCTGATGTTAGTAGAAAACTTAGGGAAAAGAAAGGTCTCTTAAAATGACGCTTGACCCACTGGTACAGGGAGTCAATCCAGTCTTTACGTCTTAGCTCTCACGTAATTGCTACGAATTTTCTTCTATTTTCTTCATGGTTGTCATCGTGACCTAAGTGATTAAATGTTCTAATTCTGTAGCTCTAAAATAACGTGCCATTTGACTATTGATCTATTCGACATTCTGTCTGGTTCCCATATATTTATAATCCCCTCTTTAACTACTTTGTACAGTTCAATGGTCCATACACTTTAGGTCTTTCCTCTCAAGTAACTGTTACGAATTATCCTTCTACCTTCTTCACTAGCACTTTCAAGTTCAGTGTGGTTGAAGTTGGTGGAAACTCCAGGGGGCCGGAAGAAAGTCTCTTATGGAGGAACTAAGGACATGTCTGAAGAATCAAGTTTAGCGTAGGATCGATATAGTTGAATTGGATTTACGTTACTAAAAGTCGACATTGTAGTACCTCGGACAATAATGGTAGTCAGAAGTTGCCTGGAGATTATCTTTAGAAGGAAAACAAAATTCCCGAGCTAGATCTGTTCCCGGCCCAGTTATTGAAGATTAACTGTGGTGAAAGGATATCAATTGTAGAAAGATCCAAGTTATTTGGTGAGGGCATACCAATGATATTATTCAGAAACTGAGTTTTTTTTTTAAGAAAAAGATTAATGCACCTAGACAAACTCAATATAACGGCAAGTCCAGGTTTTTTAAAACAAAATAAAGAAAGTAATATAAATTAAAGCAGCAGTACATATATACACATTTGCTAACACCAACAAAACTCAACCCTTTGAGATGGATAGCCACAAAAGAGGTGAAGAGTCCCGGTGATATACAATGGTTACAACACCCAAGGCCCGGAAAAGAATGTGATATTCAGCATCTCAAACTCGGCATTGACCTTATTGGAGAAACTCCTTTTCTTGATTCCATAACAGCTGCCTTAGCGAAATTGTACCAAGAGGCGTAGCCAGAGTTCTTCTGCAAGAAAGGAACTCTTGAGATATGTGTAACATTGTTGGCCGAGATCTCGGTTCGGAACGCAAGCACGCAAACGCCAGTTTAACAACCATAACGACATCCCCTGCAACTAGTGGATTTGTTCGAGGCAAAAGGCGTGGGTCTAAGATCTCATTCATCATCATATCTTGAGCAGAAGCTGATGCCAAAGATAAGAGGAGATCTCCTGAATGCCTTCCCATGATTGCTACTAGTGCCACCACTCCAAAGCTATAGACATCGCACTTCTCAGTAAACCATTGTGTACGCAAGTTCTGCACAAACAAAAAGTTCACTGGATAGAAGATAGAAACTTTTTTTTTTCTCCCTTTAAAGATGCAATAGAAAAATGGTTTCGACAAATATTAAAGAGTCATGCAAAAATTGAGCTAGCAAGATTATTCAAAAGCCACTTAAGAGATGTTCACAGATTGAAATTTTTAGCTTGATTTATATATGTGTATATGTATATATTGGGAAAGCAGATAGTTGGAATGGTATTATTGCTACCTGGGGCAATGTATCCAAAAGTGCCTGCAATTGCGGTTTGATTTGATGAATCGGGATATACCAATCTAGCTGTGCCAAAGTCGGAGACATAAGCCTTAAATTCCGAGTTTAATAGTATATTGCTGCTTGATACGTCTCGATGAACAATTGGCGGGGTGCAATCATGATGCAAGTAGGATCAAGCATGTGATGTTTCTTTGACGATGCATACCCGCCGAGTCCATGCTATAATTCAACAGCTTGGGCATCAATTCGCAGGGCACAAAATAAGCTTCCCCTTTCCATGTACTTGTCCACTAGGAACATGCATCTGTTGTGCAAACAAAACCCGTAAAGCTTCGCTATGTTTCGATGCCGTATATTAGTTAACATTTGTACCTTGTTTCTGAAACTCTAGTCGAAAGCAGGATCCTCATTTTCCAAACGATGAAGTTTCTTCAGGCAACTACTTTGTCACTAGACAACCTTGCTTTGTGAACGCTGCCATAACCGCCACTTCTTATGCAATGTCTAATGTCAAAATCATTCGTTGCCCTGATGATGTCTTCATATGCAATTTTCCCATCATAATTCCAGATTGAGCACATATCCCCATTCTTCGCGACTCTTGCCTCGCTTTGGTTGTTTTTAACATTAGACCGACTATATATCACAATTCCAATTAAGGTAAGAAAAACTGTGATGGGAAGTGAAATGCCAAGAGTAAGCATGAAAAGTTTCTTCTTTTTGTTAGCCATCGAAGGAAAACTGTAGTAGGGGAATTCCTAGCTTTGTGAGTTGGTTGAGAAGTGAATCCCTGTGGTGGACATTCACCGTCAGATGTATATGGTATTTGTTAGAAAAAACAAGGGTGTAAACCCATTGTTTTGTTGATTTTTGAGCCAATATAAATGTGAGACCCATACATCCTTTGTATCGGGTCATTGGTGCATTGGATTCACCTCCGAGAGGAGATGAATCTAGACTATTTACTTGCTCAAATCCGCGTAGGATTGAATGAGTTATTGGCTTCCAAAGTCACCCCCTTGAATATGGATTATGTAGTTGAAAGTGAGTTATCCCACATTGATTTCTTATAGGAAACATGTTGTGCATATATAACCCAAGTTTGGAGTAAGGTTTGGGTCCCAAGGGGCACCTCACTTTTGTGGAAAGGGAAGGACCTATGAAACCCATAAGTTGACCTAATACTCCACACACGCGCACCGCTGCCGCCGCCCACCCGTCCGGTTCGGGTAGGGATGTGGGCGTGGGCTGTGGGTTCGGTTCGACTCTTATCTTTTTGGGCTAGGGTAGGAGTTAAATTAAGTAATTATTTTTATATTAATTAATTTTATTTTCTGACGGTTGACCGAACAGATGTGTCTGTTGAATGGTACCATTTCGGCAAAGCAGTGTGTCCCTCCGGTAAGAGGTTGTTTGGCTACTGGTACCTATTCGAACCAGTATTTCGAACAGGCATACGGGCTCTATAACAGGGGCAGCATTCTAGCATTTATTTGAATCTGAATTTTGTTGCATACAACATATTCTTCTTCTTCTTCTTTTCGTATTTTCCTAAAAGAGTTCAGATCATCTTGTGAAGCCGCCGAACAGTTTTTATTGAAGTGTTGCCTAAGGACTGCTGAAATCGTTTCATCCTGAGAGTGAGACTCGCATCATCCCGTGAGCACCAACTGTGGGGGGCGAATCTGTCTTTAAAGAGAGAGTGTGCAACACTTGACTTGGTCTATTTTTCAACTTCTAAATTTTTTATTTTACAAACGACAATCGGATAAGTCGTTACGATTTAGTTTGTTCTTATTCTAATTTTAATTGTCATCTAGTTAAAATTGCTTCTAGTCAATAACTAGATACATTCATGTTGTTTTATTATTATTGATCATTAATTATACACATAGCATTTAAATAGGGATTACTTTTCCAACAGTATTTGACCATCAAGAGCATTGTATGACAAGTCAACAGAAGGGAAGGAACAAAGAGAACTTGGGATTTCACCAGAGAGGTTATTGTGGGAGAGATTTAAGTATTCTAGCCATTCAAAATAGGCTAGTCTAGTCAGTATTGATCCACTCAGATGGTTATTACTCAATTCTAGGTGCTTCAAATTTCTGAGTTGTTCAAGGGCCTTCGGGAGAGAACTGATGAGCAGATTCTGTTAGAGGTTTATATACCAAATTGCATAAGTACATTTGATGGGTGGTATCTGTTGTATGGAGGAGAAGCTTCAACCACTTATGGTGATTGAATTCAAAACACTCAGATGTGTAAACCAACACAGAAAGAAATTTTATTCAATCGGAAAAACAATTACAGAGAACTCCTCTCTTACTCTAACTCTCTTCTCGTCCTTATTTTTTCTTGATACAATACCACAAATACTTCTCCCTATTTATTGATAAACTTTCAAGTGTGGACACAAAGTGTGAATGAAGAATAGGCCTTCAACAATGGCTACCTCCAACCTTCAACATTGGCTGCCTTTAATCTTCAACACTGGTGGCTTCTAGATGGTGGTTGCTGCAATTCAACAATGGATGGCTTCGAGAATGATCAAGTTAAATTTTCAACATTCCCCCTTAAACTTGACTATGCCAAGCATAAACTTCATTCTGATGAACACTTCATTTTTCAAAGGCTTTGTGAAAATATCCGCAGCTTGATCATATGTCTTGTATGATAACAACTCTACTTCTTTCATCTTTATGTACTCACAGATGAAATGAAAGCATGTGTCGATATGCTTACTTTGCTCATGATGTACTGGATTATTTGCAAGAGCAATTGCTGAGCAATTGTCAACATAAATCTCAGTGGGCTTTTCTTGAGGAAAACCCAAATATGTCAGCATATTCCTTAACCAAATACCATGACACAGAGTTGAATTTGCAACAACATATTTAGCTTCACATGTGGACAATGTCACTATTGGTTGCTTTTTGGATGACCATGTAAAAGCTGTATCTCCAATGAAAAATACAAACCCTGGTATACTTTTTATTTCATCCACATCTCTTCTCCAATCATTATCTAAGTAGCCAACAAGTATAAAATCATCAGTAGAAGTATAAAATAATCCTTCATTGATCGTACCCTTCAGATAGCGAAGTATCCTCTTTGCTGCATTAAGATGGGATTGGTCTGGTGTCTCCATGTATCTGCTGATCAATCCTACGCCATAGAGTATGTCTGGTCTAGTGCATGTTAAGTAACATAGGCTTCCAACTAAGCTTTTGAAATATGTAGGATCAACATCACTATTGTCCTTCTTTTGAAGTTCCAGTCCACTTTTGACTGGGGTAGAAACCGGATTGCATGTATCCATACCAAATCTTTTGAGAATATTCATCGCATAAGTACTTTGAGAAATAAAGATCCCATATTCTCTCTAATTAACTTCAAGACTGAGGAAGTGTGCCATTAAGCCTATGTTGGTCATCTCAAATTTTTTCATCATATTTTTCTTGAAGGCTTCAAACATGGATGAATTGTTGTATGTAAAGATTAAATCATCCACGTATAAACATACGAACAACATACCTCCTTCTAATCTTTCTTCAAGTACAACGAATGCTCGTATGGACATTGTTGGAATCCATTCTCTTGAAAGTAGTTGTCGATGCGAGTGTTCCATGCTCGAGGGGCTTGTTTAAGCCCATAGAGAGCTTTTTTCAATTTGTACACTTGATCTTTATGCCCTTCTTATGCATATCCAGGTGGCTGCTCCACATATATTTCTTCTTCAAGATAGCCATTCAAGAATACTGTCTTTACATCAAGTTAATAGATCTTCCATTGATGCTGTGCAGCTAGTGATATCATAAGTATGATAGTTTTCAGATGGGCAACATGGGCAAATACTTCTCTATAGTCAATTCCAGCTCTTTGCTTGTAGCCTTTTGCAACTAGTCGTGCTTTGTATCTCTGCACTTCTCCTTGTGCATTCTTCTTGATCTTGTACACCCACTTGACACCAATTAGTTTTTGTCTTTTGGGTAAACTGATGAGTTTCCATATGTTGTTCTTCTTAATGAAATGGATTTCATCATCCATTGCTTTCTTCCATTTGTATTTGGTGGATGTTTCTTCAAAAAAGAGAGGTTCACTATCAGCAAAAAGACAAAATAGTTGTAAATAATCATCTTGTACTTTAGTAGCCTTGTATATTTCCCTGAGACTTCTTGTCTTCCTTGGTCTTTCACTTGAACTTGCTTCTGAAGGTGATGATGATGATGCTGATGCGGGCAATCCAAGTGGTGGAGTTTGTGGATCCCTTTCTTCTTCTCTTGGTTGTTGACTTTGCTATTGAGATTCTTCTTCTTCAAGGATCAATTCCACATCTTTGATTGCTTCAGCATTCTCCTAGTTCCAAGTTTGATCTTCTTCAAAGATCACATACCTGCTCGTTATTGCTTCTTTGGTGACAGGATTGTACTGCTTGTATCCCATCATTCTGTCTCCATATCTAACAAAGATACATTTTTCTCATTTGTCATCTAGCTTGGTTTTTTTTGCTTCTAGGATTCTTACATATGCAATGCAGCCAAATACTCTCAAATGATTAGCACTAGGCTTGTCTGAGCTCCATGCCTCTTCTGGTGTCACATTTTGTAGACTTCTGGTTAGGCAACGATTCAACAGGTAAATTGTTGTTGCCACAGCTTCAGCCCAAAACTCCTTGAGCAATTTCATGTCTTTGAGCATGCTCCTTGCCATATTCAAGATTGTGCGGTTTTTTCTTTCAGGTACGCCATTTAGCTGAGGTGTATAGGTTGGTGTGAATTGATGTATGATGCCATTCTTCTTGCAGAAATCTTCAAAAGCATCAAAAGTGTATTCTCCTCCTTGGTTTAACCGTAACATCTGTATGTAATAGCTGCTTTGTTTTTCAACAAGCGCTTTGAACTCCTTGAATACGTTAAACACCTCGGATTTTCCCTTCAGGAAGTAAAGCATGTTTTTTGTGCTATAATCATCAATAAATGTGAGAAAATACTTGTTTTGTCCATTTGTCATTGGCTTTAATGGACCACACACATCGATGTGTACAAGCTCCAGCGGCTGCCTCACTCTCCAACTTGACTGTCTTGCAAAGTTTGTTCTTGCATGCTTAACAAGGACACATCTTTCACATACTTCATTTGGATGATGAATATATGGCAGTCCTCTCACCATCCTCTTGCTTGACAATAATCTCAACCCTTCGAAGTTGACATGTCCAAACCTTAAATGCCATGGCCAATCTTTATTATTCACAATTGCATTAAGCAATTTTGCCGAATCATGCCGAATGTATAAAGCAAACATCCTATTCTTGGACATTTTCACCCGAGTGATCAGATTTCCTCTGGCATATTCAATGGTCAGGTGTGAATCCTTCATTCGTATGTCATAACCCCTTTCTAGGAGTTGTCCTAGACTGAGCAAATTATTCTTCATATCCGGAACACAATAAACATCGGATATATAGCTATGACTACCATCTGTGAGCTTGATTAAGATGTTACCTCTTCCATTCCCAAGAACTTTGAAGAGGTCGCTGAAAGAAACTTCTCCTTAGGTTGTTTCTTCAAGCTCAACAAACATGTGTTTCTTCCCACACATATGATTGCTGGCACCTGTGTCTAAGAACCATACATCCTCATCTTCTGTTGTGCCATTATGAGCCATCAACACCATGAGGCTTGGCTCATTTGTTTCTGCGAGATTAACTTGCTCACCAACTTTATTTTTCGAATTCTTTGCATAGCACTCTAAGCTATAATGCCCATAACCGTGACAGTTGTAGTACTGCACGTTTCTCTTGTCATAAGTCTGATGGTTATTATAACCACATCTTCTTCCTCGTCCTCTTGCTCTAGGGGCAGCGTGCTGTTAGTTTTTTCCTCTTCCTCTATTTTAACCTCGTTCGCCATTAATGTGAGTTCTTCCACCTCTTCCTCTATGATCAAAACTCCGTCCTCTATAGCCTCGACCTCTGCCTCGATATGCTAGTGGCATATCTCCTTTCTCCTCTTGTCTTTTTCGAATTGTCAGCTTTGATTGCAGAACTTGCTCCAAGGATTTTATTAAGGCCTTCCTATTTATTCTTTGCTCATGAATCTCCAGAGTAGCCATTAGCTCATCAATAGTCATAACAGTGATGTCTTTTGATTCCTCAATTGCTACAACCACGTGCTCAAATTTTGAATTCAATGATTGAAGAATTTTCTCGAGTATTTAGACGTCGTTGATCTTTTCACTAGATCGTCTGATGTTGTTGACAATGGTCAAAGTTCTGGTAAAGTAATCAGAAATTGATTCATTCTCTTGCATCTCCAGTACTTCAAATTCACCTCTCAACATTTGAAGGCGAATTCTTATTGTCTTCTCAATACCTCGAAATGAATTTTGAAGTATATCCCCGGCTTCTTTTGAACTGGTGGCGGAAGAGATCTTCTCAAAATTGGCTTCATCAAAGACCTGATATATCAGATACAACGCCTTTTTATCCTTTCTTCTTGCTTCTCCGAGTGTTGCCGTCACCGTTTCACTCAAAGCATCTTATGTAGCCCAAGATGTTGGTTCTGAATAGCCTCATTCAACCATATCCCACAAATCTTGTGACCCAATGAGTACTCTCATTTGAATACTTCAATTCTCATAATTTTCTTTGCCTAACTGCTAAAGTTGAGGCTGAAAGAAATTACTTGAATTTGCCATCTTTCACTTGGTAGGGATTTAACTGAATAATTTTAGTTTTTAAGAGCTAATCTGTAATTAGGACAAACTTTAGGAGCTAATCTGTAATTAGGCTGAACTTAAGGGCCAATTTATAATTATAGCAAATTGTTCACTGTAGCAGTACCGTAGGTAGAGTTCACTATAGCGGTATTGTAGAAGTCCTGTAGCAGTACTGTAGCTTCGTCTTCTCCGACCGTTGACTCGTCGGCGGGAACTCGTCGAAAAACTTCGACAATTCCGTACGGGCTTGTTTTAGCTCCGTTTTTTACACCGTTTGCGGCGTTGGACTCGTATCAATGAGATGAATCTTCTGTTATGATCAAAACACAGTTTAGAACAACTGTAATTTTTGATCTGGGAGCAAAATTGCTCAACCTAGGCTTTGATACCACTGTTGTATGGAAGAGAAGTTTCAACCACTTATGGTGATTGAATTCGAAACACTCAAATATGTAAACTAACATAGAAAGAAATTTTATTCAATCGGAAAAACAATTACAGAGAACTCCTCCCTTACTCTAACTCTCTTCTCCTCCTTATTTTTTTTTTGATATAGTACCACAAATACTTCTCCCTATTTATAGATAAACTTTCAAGTGTAGATGATGGTTGCTATAATTCAACAATGGGTGGCTTCGAGAATGATCAAGTTTAATTGTTAACAGTATGTGGCCAGAAAGTTGGTTGGATGACAAATCAAGATACCCAAGACTAGACAAATCCCCAAGTTCAAGAGGTATCATTCCAGTGAACTGATTTGCAGACAGATCAAGAGAGTAAAGATACATCAATTGACCTAGAGAAGATGGGATCTTACCCTTGAGGAGGTTATGGCTGAGATCCAAGCGATCCAAATGCATCAAATCCCCTATCTCTAGAGGAATTAGACCATCAAGGTTGTCAAGGCCCAAATTCATCACTCAAATTCTTCAGGTTCCCTATTTCTGGAGGGATGGAACCGCTAAGTTGATTTGAGTAGAGTTTAGATAGGTCAAATTGGTCAAATGACCAATAGACGGAGGGATTGTAGCAGTCAGACTGTTGTTACTCATATCCAAAACAACCAGGTTTTTCAAATTTGTTATTTCTGTGAGGATGGAACCGCTAAGTTGGTTTGAAAAGAGATACAAATGGGTTAAATTGGTCAAACGACCAACCGATTGAGGGATTGAACCCGTGAGGTTGTTGTTACTTAAATCCAAAACAACTAGATTTTTCAAATCCCCCATTTCTGTAGGAATGGAACCGCTGATATCGTTATTAGAAATGTCAAGGTGGACTAGTTGGGTGAGGTTACCCAGGCCGGTAAGAGGTTGCAAACTTTCAACAAGGTTATTGTACGAGAGATCGAGGTAGGTGAGGTTACTCAGGCCGGTAAGAGGTTGCAAACTTCCAACAAGATTATTATAAGAGAGATCAAGGTAAGTGAGGTGTGAAAGAGTACCGAATTCGTCGGGGATGGCTCCAGTTAAGTAAGAGGACCTGAAATCAAGACGTCCAAGGTTTGGCAAGAAAGACCAATTCAACCTCATAAGATTTCTGCCTTCCCTCACCCAATAGCGGGAAAGGTCTATCTGAGTGACACTTCCTGCCTCGTTGCAAGTTACGCTTAATTACCAACTCGCAATGGTTTTTTTTTCAAGCAATGTCATACCACCAACGGCTATTGAGTAGAGCTTTCGCCTCCACTGATAATGAAAACGGTGATACTGGCGCTAAAATAATAAGAGTCGCCATGCATGCTGCTACGAGTACGCTAAAGGCAACAGAGGACGATATGTTATTATCACTCATAATTGATCCCTAAAGTAATGAAAATTCACACATCCTTACATCAAGCTTAATAAGCTTTTAAAGGTAGTGTGGTGTGAGACTCTCTTGACCCTGCCGGCGGCACATGAAGTCAAGCCATTTCTTTTAATGCTTTATGTTATTTGTTAGGATTATGCTATGGATAATGCTCTATGTTATGTACCTTCCTGAACGTTGTAGTCATGACTTGAATCGAACGGACTTATCCAGGCACAGATCCAACGGCCTTGGTCTCAGATTTTGACTTATCAAGAGAGAGAGAGAGAGAGTGCATAATCTGCTATCGATGATTCTTTCACGATCGTTCTGCATTCAATTTATAATTTCCTTCATCATTTTGTGAAATTCGCAGATCCGTTTACCCCAACAACAAAAAAAACCTGACAATTTGATCTGAAAATTTCAAATCCTAATACTGATACAGTATGGCATAGGTGTTATGTTTCATGAAAAGTTCTACCCTTATACCATTAAAACATTTTAAGTGTGCTGGCTTCCCACAATAATTCATATAGTTTTATTTTCAATAATACTATATATAAACTAATTTTTTAATCCGTTTTCTCATTCACAATACATAATGCAGTGAATCTATATTAATATATGCTCGTCCACCACAGGGGCTAATTGCTTCTTCCGAATCAATAGTTTGGACTAATAATGATATTATTAATAAGAACTAATGAGAACACTAATTCTACAATGAAATTCATGACTTTTATACTCTCTTTAATGATCATCTCTAATAACTTTCCCGAGGAAAAATTAATATTCTGATCATATGCAATCATATAAAAAACACTCATTACACATCACTATCACTTAGTTTTTAATATATTAGATTTCCAGAGTCTCACACTTCAAAACCGGCCAATGCATATGAAATTAAATATAATATATATATATATATATAGAACTCTGGTCGAACACCAATTATTAAACGGTCAAAGCATGAAGTGCTAAACACTAAAACCGGATATGTGTAATAATATGGAGAAATTATTCAGCGTTGTCAGAGTAACATATTACCCTCACTCCACTTTTCACAAATACAATAGAGGTAAATTTTGAAATAAATCCAAGACTCATTACATTTGTGAAAGGTAGAACAAAGTTGATATGACTTTTCAAGAATATTGAATAATTTTTCAGTAGTACGAATTCTGTGAGGAGAAGACGGTTGCACCTAGTTAAATCAACAACAGTCGGACAAACATATGCACACAAATAATAATTCAGTAAATAAACATAAACATATCTCTAAATATATTTGAATTAAACAGAAAATTCACATTTTGTATTTTGAAATACCTTTCGAAATATCAACATATGCAACTACAATAGATGTAGTTGGCCATAATACACTTTTTGAAACCAGAAGTTTATGGGTAATGCTATACATTCGGAAAATTCATATAGAATTTATATCCAGAATGATGTGATTGAGTTGTGGACCTATCACTTTAAAACAAAGAATCCATCAAGATGCATTTTAATTATAAAACTGTCACTGCCGTATCATTCTTGTTCAAAATTTTGTACAATAATTCTGAAAGAATAGCATTTTCCGAAGTTTATATATCCAATTAATTGTTAAATCTAGCTAGCCGACAGCAAATCTTTAATCATGTACCAAAATTTAAAAAAAAAATACAAGAAAATCCATGTATTCATACTTCATTGGCTGGAACTCATAAACTGTTTATGTAGTTGAGGGTTTCTCATCAGTAAAAAAACCATGTAGTTTCATTCAAAATTGTTTGTGCATTTTGAACTGCTGAATTGCTGATTGATTGCTCGACAATTCAAAACCACAGGCCCCATCGCCCACTTCCAGTTATTATCAATACTGATGATACAACATTGTGTATATACATATACACTCACTACAATGGTAATAACACCCAAGGCCCTGAAAAGAATGTGATATTCTGATTCAACAATTCAAACTCGGCACTAACTTTATTAGTTTATTGGAAAAATTCTATTTCTTGATTCCCTAACTGCCATAGTGAAATTGTATGAAGAGGTGTAGCCAGAGTTCTCCTGCGAGAAAGGAGCCCTTGAGAGACTTATAACATTGTTGGCCGAGATCTCGGTTCAGAACGCAAGCATGCAAGTGCCAGTTTAACAACGAGAACAACATCCCCTGCAACTAGTGGATTTGTTGGAGGCAAAAGGCGTGGGTCTGAGATATCATTTAGCATCATGTTTTGAGCCGAAGGTGATGCCAACGATGAGAGGAGTTCTCCCGGATGCCTACCCATGATTGCTTCGATTGCCACTACTCCAAAGCTATAAACATCACACTTCTCAGTCACAACCATTGTGTAGGCGAGCTCTGCACAAATAGAAAGTTCATTGGGTAGAAACTAGAATCTTATGTTTTTAGCCTCATGCATACATACATATATATATATATATATATAAGAATAAAAGAGAGACCTGGGAAAGCTAGTGTCATTACCTGGGGCTATATATCCAAGAGTGCCGGCAATTATGGTTTGATTTGATGAATCAGGATATAACAATCTTGCTGTGCCAAAGTCGGAGACAAAAGACTTCAGTTCTGCATTCAACAAAACGTTGTTGCTTGATATGTCTCGGTGAACAATTGGCGGGGTGCAATCATGATGCAAGTACGATAAAGCATGTGCTGTTTCTTTGACGATGTTTACCCTCTGAGTCCATTGTAATTCAACAGCTTCAGTTTCAATTCTCAGGGCATAAAATAAGCTTCCCCTTTCCATATACTAATGCACCAGAAGCATGCATTTGTTGTGCAAACAAAACCCGTAAAGCTTCACTATGTTTCGATGCCGTTTGTTAGTTAACATTTGCACCTCATTCTTAAAACTCTTGTCGAAAGCTGGATCCTCGGCTTCCAAACGATGAAGTTTCTTCAAGGCAACTACTTTGTCGCTGGACAACCCTGCTTTGTAAACGCTGCCATAACTGCCAGTTCCTATGCAATGCCTAATGTCAAAATCATTTGTTGCCCTGATGATGTCTTCATATGCAATTTTTCCATCATAATTCCAAATCGAGCACAAATCACCATTCTTTGTCACTCTTGCCACGCGTTTGTTGTTTTTAAGCTTTGATCGACAAAAGAACACAAGTCCAATCAAAGCAAGGAAAACTGTGATGGGAAGCGAAATAACGAGAGTAGGCATGAATGCTTTCTTCTTTTTTTGGGCGAAGCAATAGGTGGAATCCTTGGGTATGTCACATAGAGTTGGGTCAGAAGTGAAGGCCTGGTCTGGACATGCAACCTGAGATCTTTGTGGGATTTGACCCTCCAGAGCATTGTGTTACAAGTCATGAGCTATTACGTAGCAAAGACAACTGGGGATTTGGCCAGATAAATTATTGTGTGACAGGTCTAAGTAATGCAACCGAGGCAAATAGGCAAGGCCACGGGGTATAGTTCCATTCAAAGAATTATTACTCAATCCTAAGTGCTCCAAGTTGCAGTGCTTTTCTAGCTCTTTTGGGATAGGCCCACTGAGCAAATTATGAGAGAGGTCCAGATACCAAAATCCGTTCATCGGTTGACTTAGAAAAGATGGAATCATACCTGTAAAGAGGTTACGGCTGAGGTTCAAGTGAGTCAAACGCCTCAAATCCCCTATTTCTGGAGGGATGGAACCGTCGAGTTGATTTGAATAAACATACAGATAGGTCAAATTGGTCAAAAGGCGGATAGTAGAAGGAATTGGACCGGCGAGCTTGTTATTACGTATATCTAAAACAACCAGATTTTTCAGATACCCCATTTCCGTGGGTATGGAACCGCTGATGAAATTATTGGAAATGTCAAGGTGGACTAGTTGGGAGAGGTTCCCGAGGGTAGGAGGTAGCAAACCTTCAAGATGATTGGAAGAGAGATCAAGGTAGGTGAGCTTAATTTGACAGAGTACCAATAATGTCGGGGATGCCTCCAATGAGGTTAGAATGGCTGAAATCAAGACGTTCAAGGTTTGGAAAGGAAGACCAAATCAGGTTCTCAAGCTTTTTATTCATGTAGTTATTACCAGCAAGGTTTATCTGAGTGACACTTCCTGCCTTGTTGCAAGTGATGCTTGCCAACTCACAGTGATCTTCTGAAGAAAAGTTTCCCCACCAACCGCTACTAAGTAGAGCTTTCACCTCCGTTGGTGATGGATACGATGATAATGGTGATGATTTAGCAAATGCTGGCGCCCAAATAGTGATACTCGCCATGTACAATGCTGCTATGAGTACTGTAGAGTAACCAGAAGAGGATATGTTATTTTCACTCATAATTGATCTCTAAGATAATGATCACATATCAATGCTCAATAGGCTTTTAAAGATATTGGTCTCAGGCTCTCTTGGCCCTGCCGGCGGCATAGGAAGTCAAGCCCTTGTCTTTTCCAAAACCTTTTCAGCCCTCTTCCTCTCTCGAGCAGTCTGTGTGTTCTTTTAATAAATACCCATCATCATGTTGAATTCTAGTCAATATATAGTGTATTCAATTCCTAATAATGGCAGAGGAGTTATGTTTCATATCAATGTAATGAAAAATTCTACAATTATGCCATGAAATTTAACTCTGCTGGTTTGCCACAACAATCTATAAGGTTTTATTTTTTATCCAAGCCAAGCATTTTATCTCATATAATTTTCTTGTTAACAATCTAAATGCTATATTTTTTCCCTATGTTTAGTGTAGAATAAAATATAAGTGTGACATCAGCCGAGGACTACGGCCGAGCAAGTAGCTGCTGCATGATTGGACGTATATCACCATACTCCCCTGCTCCTAGCAAATGGCACTCAGTTCATATCTTTAAGTTCAACCATTGACAAGGTTAAGTCATACAGTCCGGCCAAAGACGGGGAAGTTTAGGTCTATAACTGCTGCAACGATTAGGATATATTAAAATGTTATTAAAATGTCAAAGCATATGGATGTACCAAACACCAAAACTTGGACTATTTCTTGTTTCTCTTGTTTTACTATTTTCTCCGAATCTTGGGTATTTTTTGCAGCTATGATGTCCCCTTTCCTTTATTCTTTATTTTTCTTTTTGGTTGAGGTAAGTAAATTTCAATCAGGAGAGTGGTTGAGAAATTAAGGGTAAACAATTATTTAATCCCTTTAACTTTGCCTCAGATTTTAATGTTATTTTTGAACTTTAATTTCTTCTATTTAAGCACTCTAATTTTTTTTTAAAAATTAATGTGGTCCAAATATTAATTATACTTTGGCCTTCTAAACTATAACTTAATATTACTTTATCCCCATTTAACTAAAAACAATTACATTTTTACCATCATAAAATTTAATGTTAGATATTTGTTTGGTCAAAGTTTTATACTAATCTCTAAAACAAAGAGAAAAAATTAATTTTATGACTGTGAAATGTTATAAATCATTTCAAAATACCTAAAAGAAATGACCAAAATAATTTATAAAATCTTGCTTTTATGGACCACCAATTATTAGTCCTGACAATATCAAAAATATTTTTGAAACTACACATTTGTTAACCAGGGACAAAATTTTTTTTATTGTATCTAATAAGAAATGCTACAAGTATTTAATTAATTTAATTTTTTTTGTCAATAGCATTAATACAAACTTAAATTCTCATAATTTAGGGATAAAATGTAATGACTTTTAGTTTAGCAGATAAAGTGAAACTAAATCATAATTGATAAGGTCAAAGTGTAATTAATAGTTAATTTTTTTAACTTATTTTAAAATTAGGAACTAATTGACGTCTTTTTAAGAGTTGGAGGATTAATATAGAAAAAATCAAAGTTCAGAGATGACTTTGAAATCTGAAATAAAGTTAGAGAGGGACAAAATGATTGTTTACACAAAAGGGTACTGCTATCCAAATAAAAAATTTATACAAAATTTTTATACAAAGGAATGTGTTTTAATTAGAGCCATTCACTTCAAAACAAATACTGACTATAATACCTTTTAATTACAAAACAGTCACTGTCACATCATTTTGTGTGCAAATTTTTTATGAATTTTTTATAAGAGTAGCATTTTCCAAATGAAAAGATTGTAACATAGACATATACAGTTCATTGTTTTTTGGTTGCCCCTAGAACTTGGTAGAACGAATAACACTGTTTATAGTTTGGTTTTATTTTTAATTTTGTTCAATCTAACAAATAGAAAACCTTTAATCAAGTGCCAAAACACAAGAAAATCCATGATAAACCTCGCCTAATTTCCATCAGCGGAATTATATATTTCTTGATTCATCAACTGCCGCATTGTGATTCCATGCAGAGGCTTTGCTAGCGGTGGTCTGCGAACAAGAAACTCTCGAGACACCTCTTACATTGTTGGCCGAGATTTTGGATTGGGATTCAGGCATGCCATTGTGTCACGGGCCGCCTTTCAGCACCTACGCGCCCCTGTGCCCAGCAGCGCCCTAGCACCCAGCACCTGCGCGCCTCTGCGCCCAGCAGCGCCCCACACTTGCGCGCCCCAACGTCCCAGCACCAGCGCGCCCCAGCGCCTAGCAGCGCCCCAGTGCCCCAACACTTGCACGCCCTGGTGCCCAGCCGTGCCCAACAAGTGGCCATAATAGCAGGCCGTAACAAAGGCCCCGTGTCAACATGATGATTCGTGCATAATTTGGTATATAGTTAGGACTTTTTGGCCTAGGAAGCTCTTTATGTAATTCCCTCCGAGCTATGACAAAGGCCAATGCCAAGATTTGCACATTCTTCTCCTTTTTGTCAAACTTTGGCGTGGCATTTCTCCTAGCTCCAGAGGGCAAATTAAGCTAGGTTTTTTTTTCCATGTATAGCTTTTTTCATGTAGTTTTCCACTGTCAAATCTTGTAATTTTTGGATTTCGTTTAGATTTTCTGCCAAGGCATTATAACTCCTCGGCCATGTTAATGTTTCCTTATGTCAGTTTTGTAATGGCTAAAAATGCTATATTAGGGGGGGGTACATGTATTGACCACCTCCTACCCGGTGAATTGTAAAGCTTTCAAGCTCTTTCTTACTTGCTTTCTAGCATTGTAAGCGTTGTAAATGTTGCCTTTCAATTAATGAGAATGTTTATATTCCAGTGCCATTTGTCTTAAATTTTGTGCAACCGCTGTAAATTGTGGGGAGTGCTTTGTTGCTTGGCGGGCTTGCTCGGGGGCATAGCAAGCGCCACACGTGGACGTCCCTAGCCGGTAACAGACATACTTGACCCGCTAGAGTCGTCCCGTGACACATTGCCACTCCTGCTATGAGAACCAAATTTTGAGCAACCAGTTGATTGACATGAGGCAACAAACGGGAGTCTAATACATCCTTCAGCAGCATATTTTGAGCCGACGACGATGACATTGAAGAAAGGAGTTCTCCTGGATGCCTTCCCATTATTGTCTCTAATGCCACCACCCCAAAGCTATAAACGTCACACTTCTCGGTCACAACCATAGTGTATGCAAGTTCTGCATCAACATCGGGATTTTTTATGAGTGTAAAAACTATATGATTTGGCAAACGAAACAATAGGTAGTAGTAGTAATTTACCAGGAGCAATGTAGCCATAAGTGCCAAACACTATGGTTTGATTGGAAGAATCAGGGTCTAGCAATCTAGCAGTGCCAAAGTCCGAGACACGAGCATCCAGTTCTGAATTGAGGAGTATACTGTTGCTTGATATGTCTCGGTGAATAATTGGGGGGTTGCAATCGTGATGCATGTAAGACAGAGCATGGGCAATGCCTTTCACTACATTCACCCTCTTCATCCAATCCAATTCCGCAGCTTCGACATCGTCCCTTAGTAGGCAAAACAGGCTTCCCCTCTCCATGTACTCGTAAACCAAAAACATGCATCGTTTGTGTAGACAAAATCCATAAAGCTTGACAATGTTCCGGTGCAGGATTTTTGATAAAACCTATGCTTCATTCCTAAAGCTTCTGTCATAAGCCGGCGCCTCGCCTTCCAAGCGGTGAAGTTTTTTCAATGCAATTACTTTTCCACTTGGCAGACGTGCTCTATAAACGCTTCCATAGCCTCATGTCCCAATGCAATGTCTTATGATAATACCACACATCTAGCTAGTCTGTCCCCAGTCGGTAGACCAGGCAGGTCTACAATACCGTCTAGCTGGTCTGCCCCCAGTGGGCAGACCAGTCCAGCCCAGGGCCTGTCTCCCAAACCCTCACCCTCCTACTTCCTGACCAGGCCTGCTGACAAGCTTGTGAAGACAGAGCGTCAGTAACGTACTAGGCGCCTCCACTAGGGCACGTACTCTGAGATTCTCACCTGATAACCGTCCTCCACAATCCCATGATGGAAGCAGTTTCGTCTATGACTGGGGGCATGGCTTATGAGGCCTAACGGGAAGGCATAACGGGTCTCGGCCACGACTCTTGGTGCGCAATTTGAGGGCACGATTGGCACCCACGATCTAAGCCAACACTCCTATAAGAAGGGCAATCATCATCTCCAAGAAGGTACGATATACACCAACCCTTGAACACTGTTACTCCGCCCATCTATCTCTAGCCTAACTTTGGCATCGGAGTGTCTTTGGCTGGCACCACACCGGTGTTCCAGGCAGCAAGAATCATCACCCCAATAGTTGGTATCGGAGGTTGGGAAAGACGTACAAATTCACTGCATCAAGGTCTTGAAAGGACACCCCAGTCTTGAACTCTTCCACAGCCATCTCCCGAGCAACCTTAAGCTGCCCCTCCAGCTCGGTCACCCTCAAGGTCAGAGAATTCTTGACAGCCTCAAAGGTTTGGGCGTCAAAGGTTAGCACATCAACCTTTTTCTTCAAGTCTGTCAACTCGTCTAAGAGGGCAATCTTTTTTGCCTCAGCGACTGACTTGGCCTCCTCGGCGTCCTTGACCTTTTTCTCTAAACCACTGATGGTCTCGGTCAAGGACTCGATGACTTGGCCCTTCTTCACGCTCTCGCTCATCCTCGCCTTCAAACGAGTAGACAGGCAGAGGGCCTTGACATGGAGCAGCAAAAAAAGGAACCCACAGATCAATATAGAGGCAGAGCAGTTATGAAGGAAGGTTAAAGTTTGCTCACCTTGAGAGCATTATGGTTCATACTCTTCATCACCTGGCCATTAGACCATTCAACAATAGGGCCCACATCATCCAGGCTGATAAACTTCTGCATCTGCTCCCAAGCAGCTTGGACGTCCTCCACTATCAAAGGCTCGCCTTGCTGATTTGAAGGAGACTGAGTCTGGGTAGCTGCAGTGGCAGGGGCCCGCATTGTGACTCCAGGTCTGGAGGTCTGGCCAGGTGCTTGACTGATAGAAACGGCCTTTCCCCCTTCTGGTGGGACGTTCCCTTAACCCTTGTCAGAAGGTGGCTCGGTGGCCCTCCCCAAGTGGCTTGGTCGTGGGCGCTTACTGGGCCTTTCCCCAGCAGCCTTCGCCCTTTCCATCTCCTCAAACTTTTTCTTTATAGCAGCTCCCATATTCCTCTTGTCAAAGCCCATGGTAAATACTTGTCCTACAAAATACCGAGTCGGAGGTCAGTACTCTTGCATCAAAAGGGGGGTTGCAAGAAAATATACCAGACTCACTTCTCTCAGCGCGAAGGGCTTCGATGGAAGGGTCTGGACCTAAAAGGTAGGCAGCCAAACTCTTACCAGATATTAGGGGCGCCCAGAGCTTGTCTAGGTGCTCCTTCACCCTTGCTACCCGGGCCTTCCTCGACTCGTCCTCCCGCACAGGAAGGCGTGCTGAGCAAGAAAAAAAAAGGGTAAAACGATCAGACCTCTACCTTGAGCAAACCTAAGTACGAAAGTACAAAAGGCACTTACCCTTCCTACCTGGTCTACCCCATTGTCTGGGTATACGAGGGGTCTGGTCAGTAACATCCTCCCAGTGGGTGATATCCATGCCCTCACCATAAACGAAGAAGTACTACTCTTTCCAGCGCTTGTGAGAGACTGGGAGACCGGTTATCATGGCGGGTTGACCATCTCGAGCTGAAAAGTAGTACCAGCCCGGGCCCTCACTCTTTGTGATCTTATAGTAGTAGAAGAAGTCTTCAGGGGTTAGGACCTCTTCCCTATTGGTGGCGGCTTGTCACAGGGCTGCGCAAGCTACCAGTATGCGCCACAAATTGGGCATAAGTTGCCCAGGAGCTAACTCGGCTCTGCTCAGGACTCCCCTAATGGGAGGAGCGATTGGAAATCTTAGCCCCCCCCATCAGTGCACTTTCATACACTGTGACTTCGCCGGGGCGGGAAAGACATGCTCTGTCTCCTTCCTCCGGGACTCTATAACTCATGGAGGTCGGAAATTGGTAAGCGGACCAGAGCTTTCTTACTTTCGCCCTGTCCAGGATAGAGGCTAGGTGCTTAGCCTCATGTCTATAATTTGCCACAGAGGGTGATCTCACCCTCTCAGCTTCCGCCCTGGAAACACCCTCAAAGGCGTCTACAATGGCCATTGGGCTCTTACCCTCCTAGGCCTCATTTCTTGGGTGACCTCCTCAATGTCTGCCCCAGAATAATTTATCGAGGCATTGGATGCCTCGTCTGGCCTTACCCTATCTAGGTCTATCGAGGCAGTACGCTCAGAGCCAGTCGATAGGTCGATTGGTTGTGGGTTCATGATCCTAGGGTCTTCAATCTCTCGAAGAGTTTCAAAAACCGTTTTGGATGCCTCAAGAACACCCCAGTATACCGACTCGACGAAGGGAGGATTACTTACAAACCCTAGGGGGTATGGAGCCCTGACCCTCCACTCGTAGTACCATATAGCTTTTTATAGGAGCCAAAACATAAACCCACACACGCAAAGTACCTTGGTGGGTATGAAGACGAGGGAGAAAATCTTGAGACGCCTCCGAACAATCGATAATGGTGAGAAGGAAAAGAGTGGAAGGAGGGGAGTGCCTGGTTTGACTGTATAAACTTGGAAGAAATGTGCAGAATAGGGGCCCCCTTGGTGAACCGCCAAGGTTTTATAAGCCCCCTCCTTTCGAATTCAACGGTGCAAATCTGTTACAGACGCTTAGATCGGACGACCGACAATGGTGGTGTCCAATCAATGTACGGGGCCAACCCCGTGAGGCCGCGTGGCGGAAGCACCAGGGGTCGTGTTGATTTAACAGATTCAATAATCATGACGGTTTTCGGTGCCATAAATGTGCCTTTGGGACAGCGCCGCACGGCTCTTCGGAATTCCTAATGGCTAGCCCAGGCTGCCAAGGGAATTGGGGGCATCTGATAATACCACACGTTTGGCTGGTCTGTCCTCCGTTGGTAGACCAGGTGGGTCTACAATACCGTCTAGCTGATCTGCCCCCAGTGGGCAGACCAGTCCAGCCCAGGCCTTGTCTCCCAAACCCTCACCCTCCTACTTTCTGACCAGGCCCGCTGACAAGCCTGTGAAGACAGAGCGTCAGTAACGTACCAGGCGCCTCCACTAGGGCAGGTACTCCGAGATTCTTGCCTAATAACCATCCTCCACAATCCCATGATGGAAGCGATTTCGTCCATGACTGGGGGCATGGCTTATGAGGCCTAACGGGAAGGCATAATGGGTCTCGGCCACGACTCCTGGTGCGTAATTTGAGGGCACGATTGTCTCTCCCCTTAAGGCACCCACGATCTAATCCAACACTCCTATAAGAAGGGTAATCATCATCTCCAAGAAGGTACGATATCCACCAACCCTTGAACACTATTACTCCGCCCATCTATCTCTAGCCTAACTTTGGAATCTGAGTGTTTTTGGCAGACACCACACCGGTGTTCCAGGCAGCAAGACTCATCACCCCAACAGTTGGTATCGGAGGTAGGGAAAGACGTATAAATTCACTGCATCATCATCTGATGTCAAAGTCCTCTGTTGCTTCAACAATGTCCTCGTAAACTATCCTTCCATCATAGTTCCATATTGAGAACAAATCTTCGTACTTCATCGCTCTTCCCTCAGATTGGGTTTTCTTAGCTTTGTGTCGAGAGAGGTACATGATTCTGAGAACTTTTAAGGCAACAAAAATGGAAACAGTGGAAATAATGATGATATCTCGCACGACACTGACCTGCTTTTCCCTTCTAGTTATGGTCGTAAAAGATTGATTGCAACAAGGTGTGCTATGTAAGTTTTGGTTGCCAACGAATGCCTCAGGATAGTAGGGCTTCAGCTGAAACTCCTTTGTGATTTGACCCTCCAAAGCATTGTAAGACAAGTCGATATCATACACGAAGATGAGAGAATACGGAAGGGTTCCAGTGAGATTATTATGGGAGAGATTGAAGGTCATGTAGTCGTTTACTTACTTGCCAAGCTGGGAAGGTATCTGTCCAGTCATCTTGTTTTGGGCAAGGCTTAGAAACCATAGATTGGAGAGGTTTCCTATTTCATGGGGTATCTGACCGTTAAGTTGGTTTGCAGAAAGGTCAAGGTGCTCAAGGGAGGTTAATTGGGTAAGTTCATCCATAAAGGTGCCACCTATTTGGTTATTAGAAAAATTCAGTTGATACAAACTTTTCAGATTTCCAAGTTCTTTGGGTATCTGTCCACTCATATTGTTTTGGGCAAGGCTTAGAAACCGTAGATTGGAGAGGTTTCCTTTTTCATGGCGTATCTGGCCGTTAAGTTGGTTTGAAGAAAGGTCAAGGTACTCAAGGGAGGTTAATTGGGTAAGTTCATTCGTAAAGGGGCCACCTATTTGGTTATTGGAAAGGTCCAGTCCATCAAAACCTTTCAGATTTCCAAGTTCTTTAGGCATGGGACCATTGATGTAATTATGGTCGAGGTTCAGATAATTCAGATTGGTCATATTGGCCAGAGTTGAAGGCAATAGACCAACGAGTTTGCTGTAACTCAATTGGAGATCAACCAATCTCTTCATATTCCCTACTTCGGGAGGCAACGAACCAGTGATGTTATTATGGTTGAGGTACAGATGATTCAGATTGGTCATATGCCCTAGAGTTGAAGGCAATGGACCAATGAGTTTGTTGTAACTCAACTGGAGATCTACCAAACTCTTCATATTCCCTCCTTCTGGAGGAATGGAACCAGTGATTTGATTCGAATGCATAGACAGATGGGTTAATTTGGTCAAAAGACCAAAAGTTGAAGGGATTAGTCCACTGAGTTTGTTACCACTGAGGTCCAGAGAGGTCAGATTCGATAAATGACCAAGAACGGGAGGGATTTGCCCACCAAGGTTGTTAGATCTCAGATCTAGAGCAACCAGATTCTTTAGATTTCCTATATGAGGAGGGATTGGACCACTAAGTGAATTCCCAAAAATATGGAGTTCCTCCAACTCTGTAAGTTTTGCCAGCGAATAAGGTAGCTCACCTGTGAGAGAATTCCAGGACAAGTTGAGGTATTTGAGTTTTGAAAGTGCAGCTATCTAACTCGGGATGCCCCCAATGATTACATCATTGTAGAGATCCAGAAGGACAAGGTACGGGAAGGAAGAGAAGTTTAAATTTGGAAACTTATCTCTCATATATCTGTGAGGTGCCCTTATCTCAGTTACGCTCCCAGCAACATTGCAAACTATACCAGGCCACTTGCAATGACCTGAGTTCGTGTAGTTACCATCCCACCAGCCGCTGTTAAGCAGAGCCTCCGCTTCTAGTTCAATTGAGGACGACGATGATGATTCAGATGCCTCCACCGCCATCATAATAGTACTAAAGATGGTAGCATAGTAGAAGACAAAGGTAGCCCATGCAACCACCTTTTCTAGATAAATGGAAATGGAAATGGAGGAGGCGGCCATGATTTAGTTAATGGATTCCACTGCAAAGGGTTGATTGTAAAGCCTTATTATGCTTTGTAGACTTATATAGACTCTGGTCTTCGGTAAGGCACAAGCACTTCAAGGTCAGGGCCGGCTCAGACCATTTTGGGCATAAGGCGAAAATTTTTTATAAAGCTTTTTATTTTTTTAATATTGTTATTAAAATTTGTATTTCAAATATTCAATCCTAAAAGATTTTTTAACAAGTTGTGCTATTTCGCCATTAATTTTTAAAAGTGTCCAAATAAAAATAGAGTACTATTGTACAACACAAAGAAATAGTACTAAAGGAGGACAAGCCATTAGGAAAAATTATGTAGGAGAGTTGTGAGACCCCAATTTTATAATTTCATCAGTAATTAATTATATTTATTGCATGGTTAGGTAACATGTAAAATTATGTAGATGCATGTGTATGTAATTTACCTACTTATTTTGTTGTATGTTAACAACAATTTGTGGATTTGTTATGTATCTATATGTGAGATTGTTATGTTTAAGGTTATGGTATTGTTTACCCTCATATACTTTATATTTAGACATGATTGGTTTATAGTTATATAAAAGAGGATATTTATTCCGCTGTGTTTTTTTTATTTATTTTGGGTATGTGGTACAGAGTTGTTCTCAGGTACGGTGATCTGTGTGATCACGTCTTGCCTAATGTGACATTACTGGTGTCTAATTGGATTGGGGGTGTAACAAGAGAGCAAAGAAAATTCTTATAAAACTACAAGTGTAAGAGTAGTCAAGCAAGTATCATATTAGAATACAACATTCATCAATCTAAATTACTAAAAAATTATTAATAGAGTAATCATACAAGTTCACTTCTATAAATAATATCTACAATACAAGATTAAATAATAAACATTGAACAGTATAACAAAGAAATCAAATAAAAAATTGATAAAATTAGATAATTTAAGAGATAGATATAGAGAGAGAGGTTTAAAGTCTCTAGACCTTTTGACTTCTTGACTTCTTAGTTCTTAGAGAGAAAAAGAGTCATTTAAGATTAAAACTTTCGACTTGCCTTATCTTGAAAAAGTGGTAATCATCAATGTATTTATTTTAGGTCTAAACTTTGTGATAATCATCAATTTAGCTAATTAGTGTATTTAGTTTTAAGCCTTTTTTCCTATTTAGTCTAAAGTTGTTTGTAAAAGAAAAATTATAAAATTTATTCTATAAGATAACTATAAAATATAATGTCCTAAAAAATTGATGCTCTAAAAAATCAAGAGCTTTAGGCGACCACCTCGTTCACCTTACACTTAAGACCGTCTCCTTCGCCTTACACTAGAGCCAACCCTGTTGAGATACTTCCGCTATCATAATAGTACTAAAGATGGTAGCATAGTAGAAGACAAAGGTAGTCCACGCTATTACCATTTCTAGAGAAATGGAAGTGGAAATGTAGGAGGCCATGATCTAGTTAATGGATTCTGGTTGATTGTAAAGCCTTATTATGCTTTGTAGACTTACATAAAGTCTGGTCTTCGGTTAGGCACAAGCAATTTATATGGGGTTGAGTTATGGTCTCGTCGAACAGTGTACAATTTTGTATTGTGACTCAATTTTTTTTTACCCTGAAAAATCAGCCCCTACATCTCGAGTGAAATTTTTGATTTACTTGGATTTACAATCACTTGGAAACGTGCTTGGTTACTTTCGATTAAGCTATCTTATCAATCACACAATAATAGAATCGCATGCATGAAATGTAAAACAATCACATGATAGACACGCGATTTTAGCGTGGAAACCCTAATTGGGAAAAAAAAAACCACGGGACCTAGTCCAGCTCAAGTCCCAAGCACTATAAACAATTGAACAATTTACAAGAACACTTACAACTGTACCAATTCGAAACCCACAAATCTAAGTTGAAGTCAACCCTTACTTGCATTCCCCGCAACTCATTGTTCTCCCGTGCTTAAACCACGACGAGCACCACACCGTGAATCTTTGCCTTAATCCACCACCAAGACTCTTTTTGATCAATGAAGATTTGAAGCTCTTCAAACTTGCTAAAGAGATTCTAGGGTTTTTCTTCTTCTTTGGAGGCTCTCAATATATTTCATACATAAGTTCTAACCCTAGAGAACCCATACTTTACATATATATAGGCATTAAGAACTTTTGGAACAAATAGGAAAACTATCCAAAAAATGTCAAAAGTTTCGCTGGAGCGAGACCCAAGTGAGAGGTAGCTGTCGCGTCCAGATTTTTTGTACTCGAGGAATACACACACAAGTAGGAAAAATACTGTACTCTCTCGTCAGAACTCATCCTCCTAGAAGAATGAGTGCAACTAGGTTTGAATTGAAAATAGATTTGAATAAAGGGCTTTTGGAAAACAATTTGGAGTCGCCACCTAACTTGATTAAGGTGAGTTAGTCACCTAAAAACTAAGCACAATCCGAAGACTACACTTAGGGTTTTTGAAAAATGATTTTGAAAATACTTCCTCAAGAGAGGGTTTTTAAGAAAACAGGTTGTTTGGCAACCTTTAAAAAATATTTAAGCCCTTTTTTGAAAATAACTCCATTTTGGTCTATCAAAAACAGTGATATAGGTTCGGAGGTTGGTTACGTGTAGGGAAGACGCACTAAGCCATCACTCTACCCCACCCTTGCGGTACCTACATGTCTATTTATCCTAAATTCACCTATGAGAGTCTTCAACTAACAAATGTTCAATCCTATCCACTTTAGAAAAAGAATGTTTAAAAAGACATGATGCATGATATGTAATTGCAAGAAAAAAAGAGTTGAAAAATAGATTTGAAAAGAAATTGGAAGCTTGAAATTGGAAAGAAAGTTTAGAAATTGAAATTAAGGATTGAAAATAGATTTTTAGAATTGGAAGTTGGAAATAGAACATAAAATTGGAAATTGGAAAGAGGTTGTGGAATTGGAGATTTGAAAGAAGTTGTGGAATTGGAGATTTAAAAGAAGTTGTGACCGCACCCATGAGGGTTGCCTACGTATCCTTTTTGAGGAATCAGGTCAGTCGTAGTTCGGACAAGAGTCCGATTGAAAATAGAAGGTATGATTGGAAGAAAGAAATTTTGATTTGGAATTCAAATTAGAAGATTAGGAAATCAGGATTGAACTTAGACCTAGAATTGAACTTGAAAGAGGATTTGACCCTTGGAAGAGAACTTGGACTAGATTTAGAAAGATAGAATTTTGGGAAACCTAGACTTAAGAAAGATGAGATTTAGGAAAGACCTGAGGTTTAAGAAAGACTTGACTCGAATGTTTGACTTGGAAGATTATGGAAAGATTGGAATTTAGGAAAGATTCAGATTAAAAAAGTTTCATTTTAGGAAAGTTTTGAATTAAGAAAGTTTCGAATTTAGAAAGTTTTAGATTTGAAAAGATTTGAAGTTTAGAAAGTTTGGAATTTTAGAAAGATTTGAAAAGTTAGATTTAGAAAGTTAAGATTGGGAAAGGGATGGAATTAGGAAAGGTTGGGATTGGAAAGGATTTGGAAGTTTAAAGTTTAAGAAAAGATTTAAAAGTTTAGGTTTAGGAAACTCATGGTTTAGGAAAGTATGAGATTAGGAAGGAGTGGATTAGGAAAGATTTAGACTAGGAATGGTTAAGATTCCTATTTCCTAAAATAAGGAATTGGATTTTGTTTCTAAAAGAGATAGTTTGATTTTGTTTCCAAAAACGGAGGATGGGATCTAGTTTCCTAAATGGGGAGATTGGATTTGGTTTCCTAAAGGGAAGATTGGATTTGGCATGGATTTGGGAAAGGAAGTTTTAGAAACCCTAGATTTGGAAGACTATAGTTTTGATGTAGAAAATAGGTTTTGGAAATATATATAATTTTGATGTAGAAAACAAGAGATTTTGGAAACCTAGGTTTTGAGGCCAAAATAAGGGATTGAAAATCATGTTTTTGGGAAGGAAAATTAGGGTTTCCTAATCGTGGGTTCTAGGGTTTAACTTAGGCTCTAAGGAAAGAGTTTTTGGAAAGTGAGTTTTTTGGAAAGAGAGATTTTTGGAAGGAAATCCTAGAGAGGAGTTTTTAGAAAGCGAATTTTTAGGAAAGCATTTAGGGAGTGTTTTTAGAAAGTGAATTTGAAGAAGGCGTTTTTGGAAAGAGTTCTTGGAAAGAGTTTTTCTAGGAAGAAGACCTAGAGAGCGCTTTTAGAAAGTAAATTTCAAGGAGAGTGCTTTTGGAAAGGAGTTTGAAAAAAGAATTTTGGAGGGAGTTTTTGAAAACAACTTTGGAAATGAGATAGGAGAGAGTTTTTAGAAAGCATGTTGAAAAAGAGATTTTTAGGAGGAGATTTTTGAGAAGAGATTTTTTAGAAAGTATATAAAATATCTCACTTTCCTAAAGCGATTCTAACCATAAAAAGGTTAGAACCACTTTAAGATAGTGGTTTTGAAAACAACAATATTTTGAAAATATGGACCATATTGATTACTTTTAATGTAACACTTTCTTAAAGCAACCCTAACCATGAAAAGGCTAAAATCACCCTAGGATTGTGATTTTGAAAACAAGTTTTGAAGAAGAAGGTTTTAATACAAGTTTTGAAAACGATGTTAATGCAAGTTTTTGAAAACGAATTTTCGAAAAATGCAAGATCATGATATGCACAATGCAAATTGGGGTCGTGAACATACAAGGTTAAGGCTTCACCACATAATCAAGGGGGCCGAACCCAGGTAGTCTCCGGTTAGACTAAAAGAAAGCCCTCGACACGGTGACTCTCCAATAGCCTAATCCTACACATGGACCGGGAAATCCCTTGTTTCAAGCATGCAAAGAAAAAGGGGAAAGAAGATGGGGGATTAAAATAGAAGAAAACCCAAGTGGGTTCGGAGGGAGAAGATAGAAGGGGAAGATGCGTAAACGTAAATAAGAAGCCTACCTTGTGTCTTCTTTATTTTGCTTAGCTTTGCGAGCTTTGCCTTGCTTTGCTTCGATCTTCACTTCAGTCTTCGTCTTGATCCTCATCTTGATTTTCGAGTGTTTGCTTCGATCTTCAAGAGCTTCAGATTGCAGCACTTCAAGTCTTCAATGGAGGCTTTGGAGGCTAGTGTATGAGTATAGGAGAGTGTGTATGAGTGTATAGGAGGCTAGGATTTGTGTATGGAGGCTAGGGTTTGGAAAACCTAAAGAAACTAGGGTTTAGGGAGACTACAAGCTCTATATATCGAAAAGTAGGGTTGTTAGACTGAGTTTGCGGACCTCTTTCACGCTAAAGGAGGCTCGGTATTTATAGACAAAGGAATGACCTGGCGCATGTTGCAGTGGCGCCAGACTTAAGTTTTCATTGGCGCCACTACTAGTGACGCTAGCCAGTTAGGAAAGTTTTAAGGTCGGCAAACAACGTATCTTCAGAAGATTTGGGCGCCTGTACTAGTGACTACCATGCAATTTTTAGCCTGGCTTCACTAGGAGTGGCTCCGGAAAGTCTGGGAAGGATTTAAGGGACCGGGAACGGCCTGAAAAGCCAGAAAGGGACATGAACTCTTAGAATAGAGTCCCAGAGGTATTTGACTTGAAAAATGAGGACAGGATGTGTCGGAAGGGTTGACCGGGCCATTAGGGGTAAAACGGTCAACTAGATCGGAAAACTACCGGGATGGACTCAGAATGTCCCGGAAGAAGGCTTAAGGTTTGGAAACATTATTTAGAATGTCCCAGGAGGTTACCGGTTCGATACCCAGAGCCGGTGTGGTCAGAAAAGGCGACTGGCCCACTAGGGGCAAAACGATCATTTTGCACCGGGTCTGCCGGAACTGACTCGAAATGATCCGAAAAGATAAAGGAAGGTCGAGAATACTATAAAAAAGCATTCTCGGGAGGTTACCGGTTTGATACCTAGAGCCGGTGTGGTCCCCGGGACGTTCAGATGCCTAGGGGCAAAATGGTCATCTTGACCGGAAAGTCTCAAAACTGGCCCGAAACAGACTAGAAGGCACGTAATTATGCCGGATTGTTTTTAAGACAATCTTGGAATGGTGGACTTTCTGTTCTGGGGACTTAGGTATTATCTCGAGAAACGTGCCAAAAAATGACCCTAGGGGCAGTTTGGTCATTTTTCACCGAAATGGGCTAGCAGGCACCGGTGTTGACCTGGGTTTTAAGTGTTTCCGCCACTCTGATGGCGATTCCGTGATATAGGGGTTTGTTGGCAATTCCCTATATCGACCTATTTGCGAGTATTTCCGTTACTCTGACGGTTGCGATGTTTGCAAGTACTTTCGCTACTCTGACGGTTTGCGATCATCCCCAAGACTGCCTGATCTCGGGAAGCTGCTAAAGGGACTTAGCGCCTGAGAAATCAACTCTCTCGGAAGGCATGCCGAAACGGACATTTCTGCATTGGCGGGCTAACAAGCGCCAAAGGTGGACCGTTCTACCATCAAGGGAACTTGGGGTCTCGTCCTGGTCGACGGGTTTGAAGGGACTTACCGTTCCGAAGAGACTTTCTTTAGAAAACGTGCCGGACATGATAGACTTACCGTCTTGAGGAATCAACTTTCTCAAGAGAGGGATTGGAATTCGAATTGAAAAGGGAACTTATCGTCTTCGGAAAAACGTGCCTGTTGGAATTGGACCGAACAATGCCCCCAAGGGCATTTTGGTCATTTTGCCTCTATTTGGGTCCGACGGGCCCGCGAAGCGATGAATCGACTGGATTAGGACTAGAATTCTAGAATATGTCCATATTGAGTTAAACTCAAGTCGGGACAGACTGGAGACTGTCGAGCAATCAAAATAGGGTACTTACAGCTGCCCCTCTTTTTCTGTCTTTGCTTGTTAAAGACAGAAAACGATAGAGTAAGAGTCCCATGTTGACTGTGAGGCGGTCGGAGGGACGGATTTTGGAAATTTTAGAAGACGGGATTGTAGAAACAAATACTGGGCCGAAAAGGCCTTTGAAATCGAGTTTTGGCGGGAAAAATGGCAAAGCTGCCCAGAATTTGGAACTGGTGCCACTCCTTTGCCAAGTTTGGCTTGGCGCTAGCAGTGGCGCTAGGCCTGGGAACAAAACCAGAAAATTTTCTGGTTCGAACACCCACGGGGTTTTGAAGAGTTTGTGAAAAATTGAGAGGCATTATGAGGAAACTGACCTAGACATTGAAGGAGCATCTCTTAGGGACCACGGGGGATTGTCGGAAGTAGACACCGTCGCCGGAAAAGTCGGCAGAAGAGAAGATTTCGCCGAAGAACTCCAAGAGGTGAGTTTTCAATTTTCTATTAATTTTGATGTGTAGAATTCCGTTTAAGTCGTGTGAATAGTGAAAATTGATGTCTTGATATGTTTTGAACACTATGGTGATGTTATTTTTGCATTTTGGTGCTTGTTAGCCTGAATTTGAGTGATTTTACGTGATTATGTGAAGATGATTTTCTACAGGAATTGGGGGTTTGTTCCTATATGCTTGGGCATTGGTTTTTTTTTTTTTTTTTGGCTAGATTTTTATACCATCCGTCTTAGAAAAATATGTTTAACAACCGTGTGAAGTTTTGTGATTTTTTGAAAACTTGGTGAATTTTTGATTTTTTGAAAAACAGAAAAATACTTGAAAAATTAGAAAAAATAAAGAAAATTGGGAAATTGATGAAATTAATGGAGTTTAAAATTTTGAAAAATGTAGGAATATTTAAGAAAATGTTTGAAATGATTTTGAAAAATTTTAGGATAACTTTGAAAGCCATTGATTTGTTGGAAAATAAGACAAGTCTTTTGAAAAGTTTAGAAATTTGAAAAGTGTGTGTGGGTGTTGGTGTTATGTGATTATGATGCATGGTTTGTGTTTTGTGTTGATGTCATGGGTGTTGTAGCACCATTTTTAAACGAAACTCTACCGAAGTTTTTAGAAATCAGGGAAAGAGTTGGAAAAGGTTTAGAGTAAAATCTTTTTGAAAGAAAAATATATAAAACCATTGAAGGTAGAGCCTTTTTGGCGGAGAAGGCCCAAGAAACTCGGGGGCCTTGAAAACTATTGGAAGAAAAATTTAGAAAGACCTTTTTGGAAACCGAGATTTGGAAATGAACAGATTTTTGACTTTGGAGGACTTAGGATTCTGATGAAAATTTTAGAGGACTGAGTTTGAAGAAAACCTTTTGGGAGGAAGAAGTTAAGGAACGTTTTAGGAAACCTCTGGGAGTTGTTTTTAGAGAAAAAATTTTGAATGAAAAGTTTAGGAAAACTTTTAGGTTAGTTTGAGTAGAATGTATATGGAAGTTATGTTATTTATTTTTCTCTTCTTCTTTTTTATGTTTTGTCTTTGGTTATTATCATTATTGTTTTTCCTTTACTCTTTTATTTTTTATTTTTTATCTTCATATACCGTATATTAACACTTTTTACCTTACTTACCTTTTTAGGATGGCAGATGCGGGTGATGATGGTTCTAAAAGGAGATGTCGCTCAGAGAAGGCGGCCCGGACGGATTCTGTCAGCAGCTCTAGCCGCTCTAAGGGTAGTCGGCACTCCGCTGATCGAGTATCTTCTACCAAGAGAACTAACATCGAGTGTGCCAATTACACTATATTACAGTATAGAACTAACATCGAGTTTGCTTAGATACGTTGGTATTAAATATTCAGCTTGATTTGAAGAACTTAGAACATTCTGAATGCATTTTAATTTTTCACTGTTAAACCTTTTTGTACAAAATTTAAAGGCTAATATTGTCAAATATTGGTTCTTTGTGTCTAGGGATGTGAACGAGCTGAGCCGAACAAAGGGTTATTCGATCTTAGTTTGATAAGCTTAACGAGATTGAAAATGTGTTCAAATTTTGTTTATTTAACTTTTGAGTCAAGCTCAAACGAACTTTAATCGGGCTGATCACGAGCTGAGTTCGAATAACTAGAATTTTTAAGCATATATAAACTTATCGAGTCGAGCTCAAAAAATTAACGAACTCTAAAATATATTCAAGCGTGATTTGTTTACATAACGAACCGATCTCCAATGAGCTTTTAACGAGCCGAACATGAACCGAGCTTGAGTAACTTGATTCGTTTTGCAGCCTATTTGTGTATATAATCTTTAAAAGGGGCCTAATCAAATAGTCCTATTTTTTGACAAATTGTTTGGCTGCATGTTAATACGAGGCTGATAGTATATGACCTGGATATATTATTAGGGATGAAGCTATGAAATTTTAAAATAGTAAAACACTCCTCTAATTTTAAAAATATTATATTTAATATTTTATGCAATTTGATTGTGGCTCATTAAATGTTTGATTGTTGCTATTTGGTTAGATTTGTTTTTACCCTTCTGGTTTCTACTGTGATTATTGAACATACACTTTCAGCCACAAATGTTATTAAAACAAAATTTCATAATAAAATGGGAGATGATTTAAGATCGAATTGATGTCATTTTATATTTTGATAAATTAAATATAACTTGGATTATCAGTTGTAATTTTTTTTTATAGAGTTATTCTTGGCCCCCTTATGACGAATTTCTGGCTTCGTCCCTATATATTATGACTACAGTAAATCCTTACCCCATCATATGAACAATGGCAATAACTTGATGCTACGAAACTTTGAGTTATATTTTTACTCCAGAACTTACTCTTAATCCGTTTATTCATATCTTCATATTCATAGTTCAAGTGAGACGTGAGACGTGACGAACCCTGTTCCATGGTTAAATTACCACTCCTAATTTCATAGACTCAGGCTCCATGCCCACCAAAAAGTATCGTTTTGAATACTCATAATTGATCTGTTATTTTCATTCATGATTGATCTCTAAGATAGTAAGCATGCATACATCCTCAAATCAAAGCTCAACAGGCTTTTAAAGATATTGGTATCAGACTCTCTTGACCCTGCCGGCATATATAGGAAGTCAAGCCATTGTCTTTTTTAAAACTTTTTCAGCCCTCCTCCTCCTCCTCTCTCGAGCAGTCTGTGTTCGTTTAATGAATCCCCATCATCATTTTGAATTCTTGTCAATATATATAAGGTATTCAATTCCTAATAATGACATAGGAGTCTTGTTTCATATCAATTTAGTGAAGGTTTCTAAAGTTATACTACAAAACTTAAAGTCTGCCGGCTTGCCACATCAATCTATATGGTTTTGTTTTTGTTACAAGCCAAGCAATTTATCCCATAAAATTCTCTTGTTTATAAAAAACGTTATTTTTTGTCCTACGGTTTTTGTGCAGGGACTGAGTAATCTAAGTTTAGTGTGGAATAAAATATAAGTGTACGTGAGATCTCCCAAATACTAAGGCGGAGCAACTAGCTGTTGCATGATTGGACATATATCACCATAATCCCCGACTCCTACCAAATGGCACTCAGTTCATCTCTTTAAATTCAACCGTTGACAAGGTTGAGTCATACAGCTTCGGCTGAAGACTGGGGAAGTTTAGGTAAATAACTGCTGCAACGATTAGGACATATTGAAAGGGTTAATTACAGCGGTAGTTTTATTTCAACAAATATACCTTCATTTTGCAATGGGTGTCTAACAAGTCCAATCGAAAAAGGGTGATGGTCAAGTAGACGGGAAGTGGTCACGTGCCTTGCACATGAGGGTTAAAATGTTAAAATCACATGATTACCTTCTCTTCTCTCTTTCTTCTCTTTTACCTTGGCCACTATTGTCCAAGCCACTCACACACGACCCACCATGGCAGAACAATAGCCACTGAAGTTATGATCTCCTATTCTTCTTTCTCACTCTCTCTTTCCATCCGTGGGTGGCCACCATTGGGGAAACTTCACACCAAAGTAAAACTAAAGCATAATTGATAGAGTCGAAATGTAATTAATTTTTAATTTTTCTAACTTATTTTAAATGAGGGATTACATTAACTTATTTTTAGAAGTTGGAGGACCAAAATAAAAAAAACCAAAGTTCGGAGATGACTTTGAAATCTAAAGTAAAGTTAGAGGGGGACAAAATAATTGTTTACCTAAAAATGAAAATTGTAACGTAGACATATAGCTAGAGTTCATTGCATTTTTTTTGTTGTCGCTAGAGCTTGGAAGAAAGAATAGCACTGTTTATAGTTTGGTTTTATTTTTAATTTTGTTCAATCTAACAGATAGAAAACCTTGAATCAAGTACCAAAACACAGGAAAGTCCATGATAAACCTCTCCTAATTTCCATCAGCGGAATTATATATTTCTTGATTCATCAGCTGCCACATTGTGATTCCATGCAGAGGCTTTGCTAGCAGTGGTCTGCGAACAAGAAACTCTCGAGACACCTCTTGCATTGTTGGCCGAGATTTTGGATTGGGATTCAGGCATGCCATTGCCACTGCTGCTATGAGAACCAAATTTTGAGCAACCAGTTGATTGACATGAGGCAACAAACGGGAGTCTAATACATCCTTCAGCAGCATATTTTGAGCCGACGACGATGACATTGAAGAAAGGAGTTCTCCTGGATGCCTTCCCATTATTGTCTCTAATGCCACCACCACAAAGCTATAAACGTCACACTTCTCGGTCACAACCATAGTGCATGCAAGTTCTGCATCAACACCGGGATTTTTGATGAGTGTGAAAACTATATGATTTGGCAAACAAAACAATAGGTAGTAGTAGTAGTAATTTACCAGGAGCAATGTAGCCATAAGTGCCAACCACTATGGTTTGATTGGAAGAATCAGGGTCCAGCAATCTAGCAGTGCCAAAGTCGGAGACACGAGCATCCAGTTCTGAATTGAGGAATATGTTGCTGCTTGATATGTCTCGGTGAATAATTGGCGCGTTGCAATCGTGATGCATGTAAGACAGAGCATGGGCAATGCCTTTCACTACATTCACCCTCTTCACCCAATCCAATTCCGCAGCTTCGACATCATCTCTCAGTACGCAAAACAGGCTTCCCCTCTCCATGTACTAGTAAACCAGAAACATGCATCGTTTGTGTAGACAAAATCCATAAAGCGTGACAATGTTCCGGTGTCGGATTTCTGAGAGAACCTGTGCCTCATTCCTAAAACTTCTGTCGTAAGCCGGCTCCTCACCTTCCAAGCGGTGAAGTTTGTTTCAAAGCAACTACTTTTCCACTTGGCAGACGTGCTCTGTAAACGCTTCCATAGCCTCCTGTCCCAATGCAATATCTGATGTCGAAGTCCTCTGTTGCTTCAACAATGTCTTTGTAAGCAATCCTTCCATCATAGTTCCATATTGAGAACAAATCTCCGTGCTTCATTGCTCTTCCCACAGATTGGGGTTTCTTAGCCTTGTCGAGAGAGGAACATGATTCCGAGAACAAGAACGGCAACAAAAATGGCAACAGGGGAAATAATGATGATATATCGCACGACAATGACCTTGTTTTCCCTTTTATTTATGGTCGTAAAAGATTGATTGCAACAGGGAATGATGTGTAAGTTTTGGTTGCCAATGAATGCCTGAGGATAGTAGTGCTTCAGCTGAAACTCGTCTGTGATTTGACCCTCCAAAGCATTGTAAGACAAGTCGAGAAAATACACGGAGATGAGAGAATTGGGAATGATTCCAGTGAGATTATTGTGGGAGAGATTCAAGGTCATAAGGTCTGCTTTAGTATAGTTGCCAAGCTCAGAAGGTATCTGTCCACTCATATTGTTTTGGGCAAGGCTTAGAAACCATAGATTGGAGAGGTTTCCTATTTCATGGGTATCTGGCCGTTAAGTTGGTTTGCAGAAAGGTCAAGGTAGTGAAGGAAGGTTAATTGGGTAAGTTCATCTATAAAGGTGCCACCTATTTGGTTATTAGAAAAATTCGGTTGATGCAAACTTTTCAGATTTCCAAGTTCTTTGGGTATCTGTCCACTCATATTGTTTTGGGCAAGGCTTAGAAACCATAGATTGGAGAGGTTTCCTATTTCATGGGGTATTTGGCCGTTAAGTTGGTTTGCAGAAAGGTCAAGGTACTCAAGGGAGGTTAATTGGGTAAGTTCATCTATAAAGGTGCCACCTATTTGGTTATTAGAAAAATTCAGTCGATACAAACTTTTCAGATTTCCAAGTTCTTTGGGTATGGAACCAGTGATGTTATTATAGTCGAGGCACAGATAATTCAAATTGGTCATATGACCCAAAGTTGAAGGCAATGGACCAACGAGTTCGTTATAACTCAACTGGAGACAAACCAAATTCTTCATATTTCTTACTTCTGGAGGCAAGGAACCACTGATTTGATTGGAATGTATAGACAGATGGGTTAATTTGGTCAAAAGACCAAAAGTTGAAGGGATTGGTCCACTGAGTATGTTACCACTAAGGTCCAGAGAGTTCAGATTCGATAAATGACCAAGAACTGGAGGGATTTTCCCACCAAGATTATTAAAACTCAGGTTTAGAGCAACCAGATTCTTTAGATTTCCTATATCAGAAGGGATTGGACCACTAAGTGAATTCCCAAAAATATGGAGTTCCTCCAACTTTGTAAGGTTTCCCAGCGAATAAGGTAACTCACCTGTGAGATAATTCCAGGACAAGTTGAGGTATCTGAGTTTTGAAAGTGCACCTATCTGACTCGGGATGCCCCCATTGAGTTCATCATGGCAGAGATCAAGAAGGACAAGGTTTGGGAAGGAAGAGAAGTTTAAATTTGGAAACTTATCGTTCATATTATGCCTGTAAGGTGCCCTTATCTCAATGACGCTCCCAGCAACATTGCAAACTATACCAGGCCACTTGCAATGACCACCTAAGTTGTTTCTGTAGTCACCATACCACCAGCCGCTGTTAAGCAGAGCCTCCGCTTCTAGTTCAATTGAGGACGACGATGATGATTCAGATGCCTCCACCGCCATCATAAGAGTGCTAAAGATGGTAGCATAGTAGAAGACAAAGCTAGCCCACGCTACTACCTTTCCTAGATAAATGGAAATGGAAATGGAGGAGGCGGCCATGATTTAGTTAATGGATTCTACTGCAAAGGGTAGATTGTAAAGCCTTATTATGCTTTGTAGACTTATATACTCTGGTCTTCGGTTAGTCACAAGCACGTCAAGGTCTTTTGTTTTCTTTTTTCCTTTTTTCGGGTATTCTTATCAATACCATGACTTACCGTCTACGAGGGGGAACACACTTGCAAAGTTGAAGAATCAATCCCAAGCGTGAGTTCTCAAGCTACCGTGTTATACGAGTCTCTCTTATTTATTTATTTATTTTTTGGCTAATAAGATGCCTCGAGTCTTGAGTCATGTGCAGTCTTTTGTCTCACACAAATTGAGTAATTATTAAGTCAAAGATTCTGAGAGTAGCTTTAAAAAATTAATAGCACCTAAGATACTTTAAAACTAAGACCTTAAAAGGAGCAAACCTCCAAATTCTAAGCTTTGACCATGATGCCAACTCCTTTGGATTTGTTATATGAGTTCTCATGGTTATATTTTACGCCATGACTTACTCTTAATAAGTTTATTCATAATTTTATTTATTTTAATATATAAATAAAGAATCTCAATTAATGTATTTGAAGTTAGGTAAAAGAAATTTTCTTTCTTAAATTATTTTATTAAATTTATTTTGTGCTTTAATTAATTTATTTTTCAACAAAGACAAAATATCTGAACTCATTTATAAATTTTGAATTTGGTATCATCCTATTCATTTGCAAATTATTATTTTCGGTGATTTAATAGACTACGACTAGCACCATTTTCAACAATTTTGAATACTTAGGATCCGTTTGGTATAATTTTTTTTAATTTTTTTTGTGTTGTTTTTAGACTTATAAGCAAAAAAAAAAAAAAAAAAGGTGAAAAAACAGTATCAAACGAAGGACGCAAACATGTATATACCCCACCTTCATTGTTCATTATGCAACTTTCACACGCACCACAGGGTAAGGGGATTTTGAAGGAATTGCAAAAACTCTGCTTACTTTGGCGAAGTCTTTGCTCGGTTGGACCTCTTTTACTAGTAACTCTTCCAAATTCAGCCTTGATTTCGTTTGTATCTATACGCATATGCTTTTTATGTATATAGAAATATATACTGGCAGTCTCGTACATACGTGCATATGCAATACCTTAACGATATAGCGCTAGAGTTACAGCGATCTACGGAATGTGAAAATCTTGTGTCTACCATTCCAAAACCTAATAAGTTGGTCGAGGTTTACTGTTTATTGGAGGGTCAGGTGATACGGAGAAATCAATTCAAACCATCGTTTTTTTCCCTTAAAAGAGATTTCAAAAGATTTTTTTTGTTCGACGGTACTCGTGTGCTGCGTACTTACGTTTGTTGTGTTTATAAATTGGTTTTTGTGAAATCCTTTGTACTCTTTAGTAGGAGAGAATGGTTTTAGTGTTGGCAATTGGGGATCTTCACATCCCACATATGGCACCAGATTTGCCTCCAAAGTTCAAATCCATGCTTGTCCCTGGCAAGATTCAGCACATTATTTGCTCTGGCAATCTCTGTATCAAAGTAAAGAAAAAAAAAATTCTTCTGAAACTTTTACTCTCTTTTTCCTTTTCTGTTGTTACCTACAACATTTCTTAATGTTAATTTTTTAATTAAACCGCTTTGAGTTATGGTGATTCCTTGTCATATAAGGGAATGATGTTGCATCTTAGTCCCCAAATTATACACACAACATGCGTTGCTTTTGATCGATCTTGTTTGACTTCAATATGATCTCTGGTGTTCTATCCCCACCTAGGCTGAGGAGGACTGTGGTAGTGAGTGGCAAAGTAGCTGAGACCATTTTGGGTAGATTTCTAAACTTAAAGGAGCCTTGACTTACAACTGAGACTATTGATTTGCTGATTTGCTTTCTGCATGCATTACATGCCATGAGGTGCCAGTAATGGCACCCTATTCTCCCACAATAGTTATCTTTACTAGGTGGATAGGAGTTGGAAATGTTTTTGGTTTATTGAACGGTTGTTTAGCCATTGTTGTATTTGAATTTATTTTCAACAAACGATGATTTATTTGAATATTTTTATTTTTCTTTTTTTTTAATAAGATAATTCTTTTTTTCTTTTTTAATAAAATGTAATGTTTGAAAGAATACTTCTATGAAATTTTGCCTTCGGGGGATCATCTATCTTGCTGTCCTGGAATTTCTAGTTAATGATAACCTAGCCATAGTCAAACTGCATAGGTTTCCTATAACATCGCTGCACAAGGTTAAGTGGTGTTATTCACGCACTACTTGGACCTCAAAACCAAATCTAGTGATTGTAAAATTTTATTTTTTATTTTAAGGTACTTTTTTTTTCATATAAAGGTTATTTAGATGTATTTTAGTTGGACCTTAAAAATATATTTGCTCCAGCATATAGTGAAGCATATAAATTCTATTAGGCATCTAGTCGGACATATCGTTTATCTTACGCCAATAAAAATCCTTTGGTAATAGTGTCAATACTATTGACTGCTACTCCTCTTACGTGGGTTTTAAATGATGCAATACTTCAATACATAATGTTGTTTTAACTGTAGCTTCAGTTTCAAAAGTTTCTTGCTGTTTACGAGCCTTTTGTGTTATGCCTCCGTTTTTGTTCACAGAGTACATGTGTTATTGGAAAACCCTTCAGACAAATGAAATTGAAGGACGAGTGTAGGGTGCTTTGCTTAGAACAATGCTCTGCCGATCCCTAATAATGGATAGCAGCTTTCTTTTCCTGCATTGGGATGCCACTTTCTAGGAAATTTCCAGCCATTTCATTTAAGAATTTGCAAAATGTCAAATGATCACCTGACCTCTATTGTGATCACAATGCTTGCTGGACTCATCCAATAGCATAGATTACACTCCTTTACCTTTAATAAGATGAACAGACATTGATGTCTTTTCTGTCAACTTCGAACTCTGTCATCCTCTTGAAAAAATAACATTAATTTGCATGAAAACACTGTTCAATCTATAATTTAAACATTGTTTAACATAAAACATAATGAAAATAAGTTTACAATTTAACAGGTATAAATTTATATTGTTTTTGTGTTATCATTATCATTGGATCCCAAATTATTTTCTTCAAATTTGCAATGTGTTGTGTTATTTACTTAATAGAATAGACAGGTAGAATCTGAATAGGCCAAGACCTGGACGCATTGATTCTGTAAATCCTGGAAAAGTAGGACACAAACACGGCAAGAGATATATATAGCTATATTACATAGACAAATTTGTAATTTGGATAACTCGTCATAATTTTTTTGGCAACAATTGCATAATATGAATACTGAAGCTTGACAAATGTAATCAGTTATTCAAGACTTATTAGCAGCACCGTTCCATACCAGTCACCAAGTCTGCTGTTGCTGTCATTTTCTGCGTGCCAAGTGGAGTCTACCGCTATTAAATATTTTATCTTGCTGATTTGCGCTTTTCAATATATATATAGATAGATATATTTATTGTCTATTGTCTTTTTATAACCCAAAAATTCTAACCCGTTCTTACTGTTCCTTTATGTTTTGAAGGTTGTCCCATGGGGAGACCTTGATTCTTTAGCCATGCTCCAGAGACAGTTAGATGTAGACATTCTTGTTACTGGTCACACCCATCAGTTCAAGGCCTACAAACATGAGGGCGGTGACGGCCACAGCTGCAGCCCATTCTACACACTGACCTCAGCTTCTGTTGGTATTTTAAGGCTTTTGTTCTGCACCTGAATGTTATTTTATTTATCTGGTTTAGTTGGTATTTTAAGGCTTTTGTTCTGCACCTGATTGTTATTTTATTTAACTGGTTTAAATTGCCTCAAATCTCTTGTTTGGTAACTGAATGTCTGTACATGATTAATGGTGAGAGTTTAACTAATTGCATTTGTATGCGCTGCACATGCTATGCAGGAAGTCTAGTCATTATTCCACCGATGAAAAATACTTCATTAAAAAAAGTTTAGTGATGAATTGGATCTAACTTAACCAAATTATATATAGTTGAAACTTGATTCGCATGTGCAGACATGGCCTCTCTCGGCTCTTGTTAGTTTTTCCTGCACAAGTTCAATGCAGTTTATGCAGACCCCGAATCTGCTCGCTTAGAAGGAGGCGCTCAGGCTTTGCGAGCAATGCAAGTTGAGAGAATAGAACCTGTTAGTAAGTTCATAAGCCTCATACTCCATATTTCACAAACTGCGGAGAGGGATTCCAACCAAAGTTTTGCAAAACACTTAATTTGACCAATACACTAGGTAATCACGTCTTTCTTATTTTGAATTTTCAGATTAAATAATAAATACATGGTCATCCATGTAATCAAGCATCCCCTAACAGAGCATTTACAAATGGAATGGAAAACTAATTGTCCACGGTACAATTAGATGCCTTCTAGCATGGGAGAGCACATCCCACACTATCAGACCTACCAAATCATGCTTTCTTAAGTATAACTTAAAGTTTATATACATAATTTGATTTCTACTTACTCTTTCTACCCCTAGATCTGTGTATTTCCCGAGATCTTCAATTCTGGGAAATCCATAAACACTGCAGCTATCAGCAGTGTTTAGTCATGTCTGCAAAATTACATGCTACAATAAATTTTACAACAAAGCAAACCAACAGACCAAAAACAGCAGCCTGTCAATTGGATGCTACTAGCCTTCCCTTACAATAGAGGGTACAGCTTTCACAAGATTTCAGTTGATCTAAAGTTGTTACTTGGTGATTATCAAGAGAGTTCTTTATCAGCAGATGCATCAGGTCAAAGACATGTCCGAATACTGCAGTGTATAAAGAGGATGCTCCTTTTTCCTTCATAGATGATAAATCTTGCACTAGATTTCATTTAACCTAAACTAATTTATTTTATGTCTGCCGAGAGAGCTCTTTATCAGCAAAATGAAGAAGCCTTATGAGTCTCAAAACCATGTCACAGTGGGAAAGGCAGTGCAGTTCGCCTTGTTAGAACTAGTAGGAGGGAGAAAGAGAAAGAGAGAGTTCTCTATTGGATGATTTAGATATGTACATCTTGGTCCTATTTATAACACAACAAGGGAAGGGGGGAAGACATTCCTAACCAATGTGGGATTGGATACTATTACACTAACATACTAACATTACACTAACATCCCTCCTCAAACTCAAGATGGTAAGACTGAAGTTAACTTGAGTTTGGAAACTAGATCTTGAAAGCGGACAGGAAGATGAGCTTTGGTGAATATATCAGCAGTCTGATTGGCGGAAGAGATAGAGCGAAGATGAATAGTATCGCGGACCAAATGCTGACAAATGAAATGACAATCAATCTCAATATGTTTGGTGCGGTCATGAAAGACGTCATTATGAGCAATGAAAATAGCACTTCGATTGTCGCAGAAGATGGGAGTAGCAGTAGAGTGGACAACTCCGAGATCTTCGAGCAACCAACGAAGCCAAAGAAGTTCTTGGACAGTATCAGCAAGAGCACGATATTCGGCTTCTGTGCTAGATCGAGCAGTAAGAGTCTGTTTCTTACTGCGCTATGAAATAAGGGAGTCACCCAAGAAGAAGCAGAAACCAGTAGTGGACCGACGATCGGTTGGATCACCGGCCTAATCAGCATCGGAGTAAGCACGAAGCTGAAGAGAGGAACGAGCAGAATAAAAGAGGCCATGAAAGAGAGTACCCTTGACATAACGAAGGATTCGAAGGACAGTAGCATAATGGGTGGACCGTGGAGCAGACAACAACTGACTGACAAGATGAACCACATATGAAATGTCTGGACAAGTAACGGTGAGATAAACAAGACTACCAACCAACTGATGATAAAGAGTAGCATCGGAGAGAGGAACGCCATCTAGAGGGGTGAGACGAGCATTGAGCTCTAAAGGAGTGGAGATAGTCTTACTGTTAGTAAGACCTACACAAGCTAGAAGATCCGAAGCATACTTAGCTTGAGATAAATAGTAGCCATCAGAATGTGAAGAAATCTCAAGGCCCAAGAAGTAACTGAGAGGCCCCAAGTCTTTCATTTTAAAATGCTTGTTAAGAAAGAACTTAAGATTAGCAATGCCACCAAGATCATTGATTCGCTCTCAAATGCACGTTGATTTTGAGCTTTCCCCGTAAGAGTACGGGTGTCGATCGAAGTAAAAACCGGTAAGGACCGGTATCGTTCTTGTGGGGAAATAACCCCCGGCCCAACCCAATGGGTGAGGCCCAATCTGTTCGAATTAAAAGTTGGGGCCCAAACCAGTTATGAGGAAAGGCCAGCCCAAATTGCCGACCTCCTACCAGCGTGGCCCGGACAGCCAACGGTTTGCGCAAACCACTGGCGGTCTTAGAGCATTAAATGCGGAGTTGACTTGCATTTAATGCACGAGCGGCCGCCCACACAAACGTCGACGTGCACGTCCGGTCAGCCGGAATCCCCCCGTGACGATGCGCCAGGCGCTGCAGGTGGTCAGGCGGCGTCAATGATGATGCCTAACCAGCAGACCATGAGAGCCTGCTGATAGGCCGAGAAAAAAGACACTCCCCGAAGGACTCTATAAAGCCCGAGGAATCGAGAGCCAGGTATGGAGGATGAACCCCTGACTTACACCACTTCCATTCATACTTCTCGATTAAGTTTGCTGACTTAACCTTCGGAGTGAGATCGACCCACCTAGGGTCGACCCATTCTAACCCATTCGTCTTGCAGGAAGAAGTTTGGACTCATCCACTTTGGGCTTGAGAGCTCGGCCCAGCCTTCTCGAAGAATCCCTCTTACAATTGGCGCCGTCTGTGGGAAGGCTTAAAAAAAAAAAAAAATCATGAGTCTAAACAACCGAAGATAGAGGAAAGAAAACTACGACGGGAGGGGCTTCGGAGCCTCCTCCAGTAAAAACCAGACCAGTTCGGCACACTGCCAATCTACACCAGTAGGTCGGCAAAGAAGAATACTGAGGTCAGAGATACGAACGTCCGCCGAAAGCCACCCGGAGACACAAGAGGAAATGCGGAGGGATGCGGGTTATGTCAGGGACAGAAACTTTCGCAGGAACCATCCTCGGAATCTGGCCCCGTCACCCTCCAGTGGGCGGGTCCCAAGCGAGGATACACTCCGTGCGGCAGAGAGGGAAATTCGGCGGCGCGGAGAAGAAATAGCCTACCTCACCTCACAGGTGCGGGTAATGAGGGAGGCATTCTCTGCCAGGAATGGGCATAGGAGAGATGGGTCCCCAGATCGGGAGCAGGTTGTTGGCGCCAGGGACGAACCAGCGCCACCGGTAAGAGGGAGTTACACCCCTAGTACCGCGCGTTGCGTTAACAGGCGCACGGGTCGGCGAAGGGACAGGAGTGAAACCCCGCCAAACAGCAGCCCAGCGGTGGAAGACCGGCGGAAGGAAGACTGGGAAAAGTGGTACAATGAAAAGCAGGAGGATAGAAGGCAGCAAACTAAGGAGCGCACAGCCCATGACCTGATGAGAAAGGCCCTAGACCAGATTGCATCCACACCATTCACTAAGGAGATTGAATCCCATCCAATTCCTCGAAAATTCACCCCACCAAAGTTCACCCTCTATGACGGGAAGTCTGACCCAATTAACCATGTTCGGCATTACAAACAGCTCATGGTAGTGTGGTGCAGCGACCAGATGCTGATGTGTCGGATCTTCCCCTCCAGCCTGGGGAACGTGGCTTTACAGTGGTTCGACAAATTGCCACAAAAGTCCGTTTCAAGCTGGAGGCAAATGGCCGAGCTCTTTATAGCTCGTTTCATTGCAAACAGCCTACAGCCAAAGGAGGTTGACTTTTTGCTGACGTTGCGAAAGGAGGAAGGAGAAGGATTGCGAGCATACGCCCGACGCTACTGGGAGGCTTATAACGAAATTGATGAGTGCAGCGAACAGTTGGCTGTAACTCAGTTCAAGATTGGCCTTCCCAGGGAGCATCGCTTGCGACAGTCCTTAATGAAGAAACCAGCCCTCACCATACAAGAACTAATGCTGAGGATCGAGCGCTATGCGCGGCTGGACGAGGACGTACCCCAATGGGAGACAGCTAAGGTCGGCGCGGCGGCCGAAAAGACGAGCAAGAAGGATGCCAAGAAGCCCCGATCAGAGGACATCAGCTGAGGAAAAAGAGTGCCCGATGGGGTCTACACAGTCTTTAAAGACCCCATGTATAAAATATTACCCCAGATCCGTGATAAGCCCTTCTTCAAGTGGCCCCCAAAGCTGGGGGGAGACCCTGCAACTAGGGACCAGAAGAGGTTCTGTTCCTACCACCGCGAGAAGGGGCACAAGACGGAGCAATGTCGGCATCTGAAAACCCATTTGGAAGACTTAGCCAAAGCTGGCCACCTCGACCAATTCATTGATCGGGAGAAGACTAAGGTCGAAGCCGAGCAGCCACGAGTGCAGGAAGCAGCCCAGAAGGAACCAGAAGTAAGGCCGGTTCGGGTAATCAACGTGCTACACGGTTCAGCTAAATCAGGAGCCATAGACCCACATAGGTACCGAGCCGAGATGCAGAAGGCTGCGCACCTAAGGGAAGTGATGCAGATACAACCACCCAGCAAGAAAGCCAAGGTCGGCAATACCCATGCATCCATCTCCTTCACCGACGAGGATCTCGCTGGAGTGCAGATCCCCCACAATGATGCCTTGGTTGTTACGTTAAGAATGGCGGACTGTGACGTTAAAAGATTACTCATTGACCAGGGGAGTTCATCTAAAGTTATGTACTACAGCTTGTTCAAACAATTGGGGCTCGGGGAGTCCGACCTCCAGCCATCGCTTAGCCCATTGGTCGGCTTCAGCTCAGACCCAGTCTGGCCCATGGGTAAAGTGACGATTCCTGTGACGGCTGGAGGGATCACATTACAAACAGAATTCCTGGTTGTTAACGTACCATCCCCCTACAACGCCATCATGGGACGAACCTGGTTGCACCTCATGAAGGCCGTTCCCTCCACCTACCACCAGCTGCTTCGGTTCCCGACCCCAGCGGGGGTTGGCGAGATAAGGGGAGACCAGGTGACCGCCAAACGGTGTTTCCTAACAGCATGTGCGACCAAGACAAGATCAGAGAAAGTACAAATGATGGAGCTGCATGAAGACACCCCCACCATAGACGATGTGGGACAAACGCCCGAGAATAAAGCTGTGGAGGACCTGAAGAAGATATACATAGATCGGCAAGGGGAAAAATACTTCGTCATTGGCACCTCTTTGACCAAACAAGAGGAAAAATCCCTCATTGAGCTACTGACAGACTTCCTGGAAGTATTCGCCTGGACACCCTATGACATGCCTGGGATCGCCGCCGACGTTGCCTGTCATCGCCTTAATGTAAACCCAAATTGTCGACCTGTTATCCAAAAGGGGAGAAGGGCAGCTACCCAGCATGTGGACGCTGTCTTGGAGGAAACAGAGAAGCTTTTGGAAGCTGGAGCGATTTGGGAGATCAACTATCCAAGCTGGTTATCAAACACCGTAGTAGTAAAAAAGAAGGACGGCAAATGGAGGGTCTGTGTAGACTTCACTGACCTCAACAGGGCGTGCCCCAAAGATCCATTCCCCCTGCCCAAAATTGACCAGCTTGTGGATGCAACCGCCGGCTTCGGAAGGATGAGTTTCCTGGATGCCTACCGTGGATATCACCAGATCCCACTTCACCCCGACGACCAAGAGAAAATGGTCTTCATCACTCCAAGGGGTATTTACTGCTATAGAGTTATGCCCTTTGGCCTGAAGAACGCCGGAGCCACATATCAGCGATTGGTCACAAAGATGTTCAAGACGCAGCTCGGCAGAACTGTCGAGGTCTACATCGATGACAAGGTGGTAAAAAGCAAACTGAGCGACGCTCATTCGGCGGACCTAAAGGAGGTACTCTGTATCCTGAGAGACTACAAAATGCGGCTGAACGCTTCAAAATGTGTCTTCGGGGTGGGCTCAGGCAAGTTCCTGGGGTTCCTGGTCACGCATCGGGGTATCGAGATGGACCCCCGGCAGATTAGTGCAATCCAGAGCGTTCACGCTCCAAAGAATGCCAAAGAGGTTCAGAGATTGACAGGAATGGCCGCCGCACTCAACAGATTCATTAGCCGTTCCTCGGACCGGTGCCGACCTTTTTTCCAGCTCCTAAAGAAACAGGAACGGTTCGAGTGGACCCCTGAGTGTGATTCTGCCCTCGCCGATCTAAAAAATTACCTCACCAAACCACCCCTGCTCTCCACGCCTGTCCAGCATGAAGAGCTCTTCCTCTACCTTACAGTGTCAGACCATGCAGTCAGCGCGGTCCTACTCAGGCAAGAAAGTCGGCAACAATTCCCAGTCTATTACGTCAGCAAAACACTACTTGGAGCCGAGACCAGGTATCTACCCCTGGAGAAACTGACACTCGCACTGGTAGTCGCCTCCCGAAAGTTGGTGCATTACTTCAGATCTCACACCATTAACGTCCTCACCAACCATCAGCTCAAACCCCTCCTAAGGAAAGCCGACTTCTCAGGAAGAATTGCAAAATGGGCCGTAGAATTAGGAGAGTTTGACATCAAGTTCCAGCCTAGATCGGCAGTGAAGGGGCAGGTTCTCGCTGATTTTATTGCCGAGTTCTCTGTCGAAATTTCACCAGAAGTAGAAGAGACCCCGGCCACTGGCCAACCGCAACACGAAATCCCCCTGGATCTTTGGGAACAATCTGATCATTGGAAACTCTACGTGGACGGAGCTTCCAATGACCGGGGGGCAGGATCGGGCATCGTACTCGTTACACCAGATGGTCTAACCATCGAGCAAGCCATCAAGCTAGAATTCACTGCTTCCAACAATGAGTCAGAATACGAGGCCTTGCTCGCCGGAATACGTCGAGCCATTGAACTTCGAATTCCCGAAATCGTCATGTACTCGGACTCCCTACTTGTCGTAAATCAAATCACAGGGGAATACGTTGCAAAGAACGACAGAATGATGTTGTACGTAGCAAAGGCCAAGGAACTTCTCAGCCGATTTAAAAACTACAAGCTTCGACAGATTAGCCGAGATAACAACTCACATGCGGATGCCTTGGCGACCCTGGCCACGGCTCTGAAATCAGGTTCGAGAAGGACGATCAACGTGGAAACTCTTGCCAATCCCAGCATTTTCCGCGAGGAGGGTGAAGCCTTGACAGCGGAGAAGCTGGGACCATCATAGATGGACCCAATCATTTCTTACCTCGACACAGACAAGCTACCAGACGATAAGGCTGAAGCTCGGCGAATCAAGCATGCATCTCTCAAGTATTGGCTGTCACCAGGTAAGGAACTTTACAGACGTTCTTTTACAGGCCCTTATTTGCACTGTGTTCATCCGGACCAAGTACAGAGCGTCTTGTTCGAAATCTATGAAGGGATATGTGGAAGTCACGTCGGCGGTAGATCGGTCGCACACCGAGCCATCTCACAGGGATACTGGTGGCCTTACATGCAGAAGGATGCAGCCCAGTACGTCCTGAAGTGCGACAAATGTCAGAGGTTTTCCCCCATTATCCACCAGCCAGCCGAAGATCTTGCTTCCATCACTAGTCCGTGATCTTTCGCTCAGTGGGGACTGGACATTATCGGACCTTTGCCTCGGGCTCCGGGCAACAAAAGGTTTCTCATCATGGCCACCGATTACTTTACCAAATGGGTAGAAGCCGAACCTTTATCAAACATCAGGGAAACTGACGCCAAAAGGTTCGTGTGGAAAAGCATTGTCACCAGATTCGGGTTGCCCCGTGCCATCGTATCAGATAATGGCACCCAGTTCGATGGTAATATCTTCAGATCATTTTGCGAAGGATTGGGGATCAGAAACTATTACTCAACACCAGCCTACCCCCAATGCAACGGACAAGCCGAAATTTCAAATAAAACCATGCTGAACGGAGTCAAGAAACGTCTTGAAAAAGCCAAGGGGAAGTGGACGGAAGAGCTACCCAATGTCTTGTGGTCCTACCGAACAACCCCAAGGAGGTCCACAGGAGAAACACCGTTCTCCTTGGCATACGGGGTGGAGGCAGTCATCCCCCTGGAGATCGGACTACCAACTATCAGGTCGGCAGCTTCGACACCGGTGTCAATGACCAAACGGTTGTGAGAGATCTGGATCTTGTCGAAGAAAGAAGGGAAACCGCTTTGATCAAGCTCACAGAGTATCAGCGATAGCTTAAACGCTCTTACAACAAGCGGGTCCGCCCAAAAAACTTTGCTCCAGGAGATTTGGTTTTACGCAAAGTATTGGGGGCAACCAAGAAGGAGGCAGATGGGAAGCTCGGCCCCAATTGGAAGGCCCCTACAGAGTCACATCCCAAGTCGGCATCGGCGCGTACAGACTTGAGACCGTTGAAGAAGGGCGACCGTTGCCACGACCTTGGAACGCGACCAACTTGAGGAAGTTCTACCAGTAATATGAAACCCCAAACACTGTAACAGTCCCCGAAATGTATAAAGCTCAGCTGAAGAATCAATGAAAATGAAGATTGTTCAAACGACCCCACTCGGACCATTCTGACCAAAGCAAAAACCAAGTGTAAAAACTTGGTCCTGTCCAAGTTGGGCAGGTCGGCCAAAGAAGGCCAAAGCAAAAACCAAGTGTAAAAACTTGGTCCTGTCCAAGTTGGGCAGGTCGGCCAAAGAAGGCCAAAGCAAAAACCAAGTGTAAAAACTTGGTCCTGTCCAAGTTGGGCAGGTCGGCCAAAGAAGGCCAAAACAAAAACCAAGTGTAAAAACTTAGTCCTGTCCAAGTTGGGCAGGTCGGCCAAAGAAGGCCAAAGCAAAAACCAAGTGTAAAAACTTGGTCCTGTCCAAGTTGGGCAGGTCGGCCAAAGAAGGCCAAAGCAAAAACCAAGTGTAAAAACTTGGTCCTGTCCAAGTTGGGCAGGTCGGCCAAAGAAGGCCAAAGCAAAAACCAAGTGTAAAAACTTGGTCCTGTCCAAGTTGGGCAGGTCGGCCAAAGAAGGCCAAAGCAAAAACCAAGTGTAAAAACTTGGTCCTGTCCAAGTTGGGCAGGTCGGCCAAAGAAGGCCAAAGCAAAAACCAAGTGTAAAAATTTGGTCTTGTCCAAGTTAGGCAGGTCGGCCAAAGAAGGTCAAAGCAAAAATCAAGGGTAAAAACGTGGTCCTGCCCACGTTGGGCAGGACGGCCAGAGAAAAACTAAAGTCAAGTGTCGATTCTGCCCAAATTGCACAGACCGGCCAAGAAAAGCTGAAGAAAGAAAAATTAAGTCTAAACGACAAAATCAAATAAAGGAGATCCAGTAGTAAACAAACAGACGAGTTTTTCTCATTAAAAAAGTACTGACGGTTACAAAAATGGAGAAAGAGAAAGAAAAGCTATGCCGACTTCTCCCCCGGCTCTGCAGACACCCCCGGCGAGACTTCTACCACGTCCTCCGGGGGCATAGCTGTGATCTTCAAGCCTTCAACTCTCTCCTTCTCAGCAGCAGCAGCAGCTTCGGCTGCATCCTTTAACCTAAGCTCCCGTGCATATTGGGCATTGGCTAGGACTTTCTTCGGACAAACGACGCCCTCCTCGGTAGTGTCGAAATAGTCCGGACAAAGACCCCACACATCGGAGGCCTTATCCAACTCTGCCACGATAAGGGCACCATTCCAACCCTGTCGGAAAATGGTGCGACTGAGGTCCATCATCTCTTGAGCCAAATTCTTGGCTCCCCTCTCTTCACCCCGCTTCAATATGGCCTCCTCCTCTGCCTTCAGCTTGGCCACTTCTGCCTTAAGGGTCTCCACCTCCTCGTTGGCCTTGTGCAGGTCCACGGACTGCACGTCAAACTTTTTCTCAAGGTCGGCGAGATCCTTATCCCTCTTCTCGAAGTCGGCCTTCGTCAGCAAAAGCTCGGCGGAAGCCTGCTCGGCTTGTTTCTTGAAGGTAATCCGCTCCTTATTTGCTTCAATCCATTCAAGCTTCAGACGCCCGTGCTCTTCAATGAGTTGCTGGTGAACCTCGGCAAGCTTTTGGAAGCGTGTCATCGCCTCCAAGGAATTTAGGCAGCCCTACACAAATTGAAGAAGGTTGTTGTTAGGTCAAGTGCCTAAGAGGACTGTAGTCACCGAAAGTCATAGCTGTCTTACCAGTACGGAATCATGGAAGGCGCCCATGAAGACGGCCGAGTCGCTTGCTTCGCCTAGCTTCGCCACGTCCTTTTTCTGAAGGACGCTTTTCAAAACACCAAAAGCGACCTCGGGCTGATCGATCATGGAATCTGCTGTCGTCATTGGACGGCCCAAAATGTCCGGAGTAATGGTCACTGTCTCGCCGACCTCGTCCACCGTGGCTTTGCCTTTCAGCTTCTTGGGCGCATGGGTTGGAGTGACATCGGGCCTTCTTTTTCTTTGTTGCCGCGTCTCTGGCCTCTGTTGCACGGTTGTGGCCTCCTCCACGGGTGCTGCCACCGGCTCGGCTGTTGGAGTTTCCGCAGGGGTTGGAGTAGCCGACCTCAGCGGCTGTCCCGCCAGAGCAAACATTCTTTCCTTCAGACTCATGCCGTCCATCTCGTTGGGTGATGGGCTCGAATCACTCGTTCGATTGGGAATCACAACTCGGCGGTCGGGTACGGTGTATGGTGACGAAGTGGACGCCGAACTGTGTGATTTGGTTCGCTCTTCTTGCCGTTCTTCGCCAGGCGATGCAGACGGTGGAGCAACCACGACTGTCACGCCTGTAGGGATGCGCGCCCTCTCGATCGCTATGCCAGTAGGGATTTCTTCAAAGTCCCCTTCAGCACCTTCGTCCGCCAATCTTGCTAGTACACTCGGGGGGACTCCAGTCTCGGCAGTAAAAGTCGAGTATCGCAGCGGATAGGAGAGCAAGATATGTGCTGCCCGAGCTATGTACCGTAGCCGACCTTCACCAACGTAGTTCAAGACCTTGTTGAGGTCGTCAGAGTTAACCAACCAATCGCGAGCTTTCGACCGCTTCCTTGTGTCTGTAAAAAAGTCCGAGAGTTAGTATGGATGCGGACTGAAACTTAAACTGATACACAGTCTGAGAAGATCGGCATCAAACCTAGTTCAACGGGCTTCCTAAGGCACCAAATCGCCGGTCTATCCTTCTCGGGAACACTGCCGAACTCCCATGGACCAGTTACCCAAACCCTTACATCATCAACGCCCTTCCCTGAGGAAGGCAGACACTTCACTAACTCTAAGGACTTCTTTACTACCCAGAGGTAAACCTTGTAACTACCTCCGACTTTGCAAAGGGTGTAACAGTAGTCCAGTTCGGCGAGGCCCAGGTTTACCCCCAGTCGCCGATTTATTTCAAGCATACCGAAGAAGATCCTACACACATTTGACGCTAACTGGGAAGGTGACACATTACTTTTTACTATGAACTTATGAAGAAGAAGGTGGAGGGGAAACCTGAGACCCCCTTCGACGATGGCGATGACCGGGAATGGCACTCCCTTTTCGGTCTCGCCCATACGGAAGTCATCAGGGTCGACCAGCTCTAAGCCGATCTCGTCTGGGATTTCGAACCTGGCCCTGAACGAAGCAAGGGCCGACGGACCATCTAACATTTTACGAAGACGGGATGCCATCGGGGGGCAATCGTCAACACACAGAAAGTACAGTGAAGAGCGAAAGAGTTGCGGGCTCGAAGGACACTTACAGTGTTGGGTGCCGAAACAGCCGACGCACTCGTGATTCAAGAGGCAGGGAAGTAGAAAAAGAGCAAGTGTTTTCCCAAACCAATTAGGGCGTCATTCTTTTATACACGCCAGAGCCGTCGGTTCATACGCGGGAAAACGGCGTTAATCATGACGCTCTGCCGAAGCGTCACGTCGGCCGTCGATTCGATAACGCCTCATCAATATATTTTTTTTAAAATCCCCGCCGTTTGTGCGGTCGGGTGACCGTTACAACCCTTGGCCGTTTCAGAAGCTGAATCGACACAATGGCTGGGGGCAATTGTGGGGAAATAACCCCCGGCCCAACCCAATGGGTGAGGCCCAATCTGTTAGAATTAAAAGTTGGGGCCCAAACCAGTTATGAGGAAAGGCCAGCCCAAATTGCCGACCTCCTACCAGCGTGGCCCGGACAGCCAACGGTTTGCGCAAACCGCTGGCGGTCTTAGAGCATTAAATGCGGAGTTGACTTGCATTTAATGCACGAGCGGCCGCCCACACAAACGTCGACGTGCACGTCCGGTCAGCCGGAATCCCCCCGCGACGATGCGCCAGGCGCTGCAGGTGGCCAGGCGGCGTCAATGATGATGCCTAACCAGCAGACCATGAGAGCCTGCTGATAGGCCGATAAAAAAGACACTCCCCGAAGGACTCTATAAAGCCCGAGGAATCGAGAGCCAGGTATGGAGGATGAACCCCTGACTTACACCACTTCCATTCATACTTCTCGATTAAGTTTGCTGACTTAACCTTCGGAGTGAGATCGACCCACCTAGGGTCGACCCATTCTAACCCATTCGTCTTGCAGGAAGAAGTTTGGACTCATCCACTTTGGGCTTGAGAGCTCGGCCCAGCCTTCCCGAAGAATCCCTCTTACAGTTCTCCCAAAGAATCGAGCCAAATATAGGAGTGACACAAGTCGAAACAAACAACAAATGGGATGAATTAGTGAATTGCTTAGCAAATTGGAACTATACTAGAAATAAGACCAAAAATCATTGAATGGTGAGAGGTTGTGATTTACTAAATTAAACTAATTATGCTTGATAATGAAAGCAATTATACTAAATTTTAAATCAATTAATAAAAGGGGATTGGATGCAATTGCTTCAATCTACCAAATCTCTACAAAGTCTTCAATGAAGTTTTGTTTAACTCAAGTCAAAGTTCACTCCATGGAACCTTGACCCGGATGATTTCGACCATAAACGCTTGGATTCAAGTTCAATTGAGTGTAGATTGTTGCTTCATTGTAAGAGCCTTAAATTCAAATCCTCAATTGTGCAATTCCTATACCAATTAGAAGATTGTGCATAGCAATTACCAACCTAGATTATGAATCTAAGTGTTCTATGTGTCTACAACTCAATTGAAGCAAGAATTGAAGAAAACATAGGATAAATCATTTGAATTCATATACCTCCATTGAAGCCTTTGCAAATCCATGATAGATTTCTACAATTACATCCAAGAGTTGTTTAGTTACTTGAATCCATGGAAGAAAGCATGAAGAATTGATGAATTCTCATTTATAGATGCATAAAAGAGTGTTTGCTTACAAAGAAAATGTGAGAAAATACCAGAAAAATACAAGGAAAACTATATCTAACCCACCTTCTCTCTCTATATCTAATCCTAATAGAAAACTAAGCTATATTTGATGATAGATACAAAAATCGTGTCCTCTTGGAGTGATATAGCTGAAAAAATACGCACTGAGCAGCCAGTACCGTACGTACGGTACTGTTCACCGTACGTACGGTAAGGCATACGTTGATTTGCCTCTTCTGAAGTTTGGGTCTGGTACTTGTAGGCGTACGTACGGTAGAGATACCGTACGTACGGTAGGACCACCGTACGTATGCTGAGGCGTACGCAGAATCGACCTCTCTAAAGCTGGGTTCTGTGGTTGCAAGCGTACGTACGGTATAAGGCACCGTACGTACGGTTGCACCACTGTACGTACGGTGTCTCCTACTGTACGTACGGTCAATATACAACTTGGCCATTTTTGCTCCAATTCTGCCCGTTTTCCACTTGAAACCTGCAAAATACCCACAAAACACTCATTAAGACAATTATTATGCTAAAATAGAATATATATATAACCTAATTGGACTAACAACAACTATTTAGGAACTTTATATTGCACTTTTTAGAGTGTAATCACCACCCCCCACCTAGCTTTTGCTAGTCCCTAGCAAAAACGCGAGAAATAAAACAAGAATATATACAACGAAGATAATATCCACTTTCGGAGGAGTCCCGGATGCATTTAGCATATGCATCAAGCCTTTGAACCCCTAGGTTACCCCTAGTGGACGAGTGGTGTCTCGTGAGGGTTTATAGTGATGACACCCACAAACATCGGCTTATAATCAACAATCCTAGATAGAGAACAATATAAGAGAAATGCATGGGAATATGCCACTATACTCAAAACAATGCATCTTTTCTTCCAATACAAACAAGATAAGTCTATGAAAACAATAGGACAAGATTAATGAGTGTGTGTGTGTGTTAAGATCATACATAGTAGTTTACATTGCCTCACTTTACACCATCATCCTTAAAGCCTCGATCCAAACAGTTTATGGGCATACGCTCACAAATAATCGAACACATGGTAAAGCTCACTTGGTTGCTCTTAATATAAGAATAAATATACAAGTCATACAAAAGAACAACCTTAACTAAGAAAGACGATATAATGTGAGTGTATCGACTTGGCATGACTTCATGAAAGAATGTTTTATGGCATAGGTATCAATTAAGCATGTTGTGCAATTAATGTCCTACATTCCACCAAAACCTCTATTGAGAGGCATGCTTCGGATCATTAAGGACTTTGCAAGGGAACGTCAATGGGTATCAAGGTATGATAAAAAAAATAGGAAGGGTGTGAAATTTCCATGCATGTGTATTTCAAGAACATGTAGTACTCTTTAAAGTCCATCATCCCTTTCCTACTTTTGAATCTTCCAACATCACTCTCACCTCTTGAAAAGTGGTAACTCCCTTCATCTATCAATCATTCTTATTCCCCTTCTTCTTCTTTTTTTTCTCTTTTCTTTTTTTTTTTTTTTTAAATCATTCAATCTCAATTGCTACACATTTTTCGCAAATGTACTTTCTTCTTCTTTTTTTTTTTTTTTCTTTCTTTTCTTTCTTTCCTTCTTTCTTTTGAAGAATTCATATATAAATCTACATTCTATAATTGAATCTCATAAAACATGCTATGGTCCCTCATGCGAAGTATCAACACATCCACTATGAATAATAAAAGTCAATCAATAAACCATTCATGGATGCTAGCAATGGAAAGTACATAATGAGAGAAGCCATACAATACCGTCAACCTCTTACCATCATGTGATAGATAAAGATAAAGTATCCACTAAATCATATCTGAGAAAGAACCTATCTATACAAGAGATCGACATCTAATGAAAAAAATATATCATGTAAACTCAAATCATGTATGTACTCATATAGAACTAAAATGGACTACATCAAAATACTGCAGAGTATTAGATACATCAATGAACAAATGTATACATGGGACGTACATGAGATGCTATACAAATGATACTATGCATATGATGTTATCTAAACTCTGCCCTGCGTAAGTCCAAACTCATCATCATCCTGGAAATCGTGCTCCCCTAAAGATGTAAGGTCTGTAGCACCAACAGTTAAGTCGGGGAAATTGGTCTCCTCATCCTGCAGAAGTCTGGTCAGAATATCAGTCAACATCTGACTCTGTCTCGCCTGCTCTTGTCGAACCTCCTCCTAGAACCTGGACTGAGAAGCCTGGAGCTCTGTTATTTGAGCACCCAAAACTGTCTACACAGCAGTGATCTGTGCTACGTGGGCCGTCTCGAGAGTCACACACCTCTGACTGAGCTCCGTATGGGTTGCCTGAAGTCCATTAACCGACTGCTACATCATCTGGATGGCTGCAGTCTGTCTCTCAATATGCGAACTCTGCTGGTTTATAATCTGAACGAATGCTTGAAACATAGGACTCGCCTGGGCTGGCTGTGGCTCACTCTCAGTCTGAGGCTGCTGCTGCTCTCTTGGAACCTGCTCCCCCTCTGCGGGGGCCTGCTGCTACTGGGCTCTCTGCTGGGCCTGAACTAGTGCCTCGGCTAGCCTCTGAATACTCACTAACTGACCTGCCGCCCTGTTCTGAGTGGATAGGGCGATGGGTGCAATCGCCTGAGCCAAAGGATTGTTATCTGGAATGGCTACTCCAGCGCCCACAATCAGCTCGGTCATCATCCCCGCAAATGGTAATGCCCCCTGCGGCTTCGTCGAAGCCGCGGACTCATAGAAAGCGCCGAACATATATTTGGGGAGATCAATACTCCTACCCGTCCCCAGGGCATAGAGTAACTGGCCTCTACGCCTGCCCACCTCTCCTCGTCGCCCTAACGGAAAGATCGACCCGCAGATAAAAACGAACATCGGTGCATACCTCGGAGCAAGGGCTTTCTTCTCAATCTGAGAAGAAATCCACTGGGTATCGGGCACACAAATCTCAGCTACCATAACATCATGCTCTACCTCACCCTGCTGAGGCCAACTCAAAGCTGGGTCATAGACCCGGGGTAAACCAAAAAACTCCGCAAAGGTGGCCGGGGTAATAGTAATGGTCTTACCCCTAACGGTGGAAACAATACACTCATCTCCGGCAACATCCGACAGTGCTCGGATGTTAGCCATCAACTCGGAGACCAAACCCGTCCTATGCCAACCACTATACTGTGCTAATCTCAACCACCCCCGACTCTCAAACATCTCTCTCCAAAGATAGGGCTCACCCGTGAAGTGCTCGAGAACTATCGCTCTCTCCTGCACCGGGCCCCTCTTACTGAATATCTGGTCATATCTTTGCTGTGCCTTCCCGTTAACAAACCAGGAGGCATCAAAGGCAAAAGGAACCCTACGGACCTTCTTGGTCCGCAGAGCCATCTATACTAAAAAATATAACTAAACTACTAAACTAAAAACAAGCTACTAAAGAAAGTAAAGAAAATGAAAAGAACTAGGCTCGAAAGAAATACCTAAAAGTGGACAAATGACGGGCACGAGCAATGAAGACTACGGCTGAAATCTGGCAGGGCTCCGCTACACTCTCGGACACTTCCTCACTCTCCCTCACTGAGTCAGCTCTGAGTTGACTCAGTAATAGAAATGAGTTAGAATTCAAAAATGAGAGCTTATATAGAAAAGTGAGGGCACCGTACGTACGGTTGATAAGTGCGTACGTACAGTGCCGGTAAGCTGACGTACGCGCGCGAGGGCTAGCGGTACCGTACGTACGCACTGAATCACCGTATGTACGATTATGAAGAAAATGCACAGATCGAGCCTACCAATAGGAACATGCCACATCAGCGTATGAAAAGGGGTACCACCGTACGTACGCTGGGACCACCGTACGTACGCTGATAAGGAAAAAACACACAAATTCGAAAAAATAAGTCTACTTTGTACAAAAAAAAAGAGAAACAAAACTAAAAATGGGCCTAAAACAATCAGAACAGGAGAGAAAGCCGTGCAATCTACCCTCACCCCCCCCCCCCCCCCACCTAGAACGATGCATTGTTCTCAATGTAACACAAGAAGCCACAAAAACATGAACGAAGGCAACACGAAGGCGATAAAGCAACCCACCATTTCATTAAAGATGGAAATCAACCATTACAATGCCACAGGTGGCCTAAACAACATGGAAATGAAAGATAGAGGACTCCTATAGAAGGAGTCCAAGACACAACAACCTACAATGCAAGCTATCACCCGGGTGGGTTACTCAAGCCTATTTATTGGAAGTGGTGGATCCGGAAGATGCAGATCCTTCTTGGATGTGTCGGAGGATGAAGAGGGTGACTCATTAAGGAGGCGAGAAGCCACCAAACAAGCAACCGTGACGGCATCGTCCGAAGGAAGGCGGGAAAAGGAGGTGCACGTGTAGGCTCGTAAGAACGCGGCGTAGTCCGGGTCATCCATCTCATCGAAATGTGCGGCTTGGGTGGTCTTCTCACTAGTCTTGGAAGGGTCCTTGGAAGCCATGGAGAGGGCCAAGACAAAGGGGACAAATGCTCAAATATGGTTGAATAATATGAAGGGTGAAGGTAGGGACTTGAGGGCTGGAAATCCCTCCACTTAGACACGCAAGAGCTCACATGTAAAAGCATCAAAGATGATACAAAGAAGTATAAGGCAGCTGGAGGATTCCCTGCACTCAATCAATATATGATTCTCCCCAAACAACAAAGACTAGACCCACAAAGCAACCTACTCCTACTCCCAAATCAACCTAAAAATGGAAAACAAACAAACTACTATAACTATACAAGAAACTAGCCTAAATGACTCTACAAACTAATCTTATTCCTACTGAAATGAGAGTTATCAAAACTAGAAGCAAACAAAGAAAGCTAGGAAAATCAATCTAAACTACTCCTACTCCTAAAGATTAGGGCAAAGATCATTATCAATTGAAAGGCGGTGGATCAATGAGATCTACACACTCCACTTCTCCTTGGAACGTATCAAAGTAAGGCTTCAACCTTTGGCCATTCACCTTGAAGGCCGCCCCATTGGTGAGATTTTTCACTTCTATGGCTCCATGGGGAAAAATGTCAGTGACAAGGTAGGGACCCACCCATTTACTCCGTAATTTGTCCGAAAATAAATGAAGGCACGAGTCATAAAGTAGAACCTTTTGACCAACTTTAAATGATTTGCGAAGAATGTGTTGGTCATGGAACTTCTTCATGGGCGCCTTTGCAATCTTAGCATTTTCAAAGGCATCATTACGAAGTTCATCGAGTTCATTTAATTGAAGCTTTCGGTGGGCCCCTACGGCTTCATGATCCTCATTACATTGCCGTATGGCCCAATAGGCCTTATGTTCAATTTCCACCGAGAGGTGGCATGCTTTCCCATACACAAGCTGATATGGGGATGCACCGAGCATGGTTTTGAAGCCCGTGCGGTAGGCCCACAATGCGTTTGTTAGCCTATGGGAGCAATCCTTCCTACTAGGGTTGACAGTTTTTTCAAAGATTTTCTTAATCTCCTTATTAGCTAACTCGACTTGCCCTTGGGTTTGAGGGTGGTAAGGTAGACCGACCTTATGGACCACACCGTATTTTTTCAACAAGAATGCAAAGGGCTTATTGCAAAAGTGTGAGCCACCATCACTAATGATGGATCGGGACATCCCATATCTTGAAAAAATATTTTCTTTCAAAAAGCGGACCACCACTTGATGGTCATTGTTCCAAGAGGTAATGGCCTCCACCCACTTCGACACATAATCCACCGCCGCTAAAATGTAAAGGTAACCAAATGAATTAATAAAATGTCCCATGAAGTCGATTCCCCAACAATCAAAGATCTCCAAAATAGTAATGGGTTGAAGGGGCATCATGTGACGCTTAGTGAGAGTTCCTAACCTTTAGCACCTATCACATGCAAGACAAAATGCATGCACATCCCTAAACATAATTGGCCAATAGAAGCCACATTGAAGAATTTTGGCGGTGGTCTTTTTGGAGGAGAAATGTCCTCCGCAAGTTTGGGAGTGACAAAACTCCATGACTTGCTTGAATTCATGGTTGGGCACACAACGACTGATTATTTGATTCGGACAATATTTGAAAAGGCGAGGATCATCCCAAGAGAAATAACGCACATTTCGAAAGAATTTGCGCCTATTAATGGGTGACCAATGGGATGGAACCTTACCGGTCACAAGGTAATTGGCAATATTTGCAAACCATGGTGGGGAAGCTTTCTCCAAAGATTGCACACGCAAAAGTTGCTCATCCGGAAAATATTCATTGATAGGGGTGGAGTCGGTAGCTCTCCCATCAAGGGAAAGCCGGGACAAATGATCCGCAACTACGTTTTCTACCCCCTTTTTATCTCGCATTTCTATATAGAATTCTTGGAGTAATAAAATCCACCGAATGAGGCGGGGTTTGGCATCGGATTTAGTTAGAAGATATTTGTAAATGATGACTAGAGACCCTATCAAATAAGAATGAAATTTATCCAATGCAAAAACCACCGCAAGAAGTTCCTTCTCAGTTATGGTGTAGTTGACTTGGGCATCATTGAGGGTTTTAGAAGCATAGTATATGACATGAGGCTTCTTGTCAACTCGTTGTCCCAAAACAGCCCCCACAGCATAGTCACTCGCATCGCACATAAGCTCAAAAGGGTGTGACCAATCGGGTGCACGCAAGATTGGGGCGGAAGTTAAGGACCCTTTCAAGATATCAAAAGCTTGTTAACACGATGGGGTCCACTCAAATGGCACGTCAAGGGACAAGAGTTGACACATTAGTCTAGCTATTTGCACTAAATCCCTCAATAAAGCGCCGGTAGAAACCAGCATGCTCAAGGAATGATCGCACATCCTTGACACAAGTGGGAGGAGGTAGTTTTTTAATCAATTCAATCTTAGCCCTATCAACCTCTATCCCTTTAGAAGACACAATGTGTCCTAACACAATTCCGCTAGTAACCATAAAATGACATTTTTCCCAATTAAGGACTAGGTTACTCTCCTCATATCTCTCCAACACCTTTCCTAAATTTTCAAGGCATACCTCAAAGGTGTCTCCATAAACCGAGAAATCATCCATGAACACTTCTACAATGTGCTCCACCATGTCACTAAAAATACTCATCATACACATTTGAAATGTAACCGGTGCATTGCACAAGCCAAAGGGCATGCGTCGGTATGCATAAGTACCAAAAGGACATGTAAAGGTGGTCATAGATTGATCCTCTAAAGTGATCTCAATCTGATTGTACCCGGAATAGCCATCAAGAAAATAATAGAATGCTCTTCCGGATACTCTCTCTAACACTTGATTAAGAAATGGTAAGGGAAAATGATCCTTTCGGGTCACGGCATTGAGGCGGCGATAATCAATACACATACGCCACCCGGTTTGGATACGGGTGGGCACTAACTCATTCTTCTCATTCTTGACTACCGTGACACCCGATTTCTTTGGCACTACTTGAGTAGGACTTACCCACTTAGAGTCGGAGATGGGGTAGATGATACCCGCATCAAGCAATTTTAGCACCTTGCCCTTTACCACTTCCTTCATATTGGGATTTAACCTTCGTTGCATTTGCCGCACGGTTTTAGCCCCCTCTTCTAGAAAAATATGATGGGTGCATAGAAGAGGACTAATGCCATGGAGGTCGACAATGGTCCACCCTATGGCTTTTCTATGGTGTTTAAGCAAATCTATCAAGCTCCCCTCTTGACTCAAAGATAGGGTGGAAGAAATGACAATGGGGTAGGACTCACCATCACCTAAAAATGCATACTTCAAGGTAGTTGGTAATGGTTTCCTATCGGGAATGGGAGGCTTGGCCTCCGATGGAATTGGCTTTGTATCACTAGGTTGGAAAGGTTCAAAGGAAAGGATCCATTGTCCCACATGCATACATTGGGCACTCTCTCGACCTAGGGATGAAACTTCTCCTAAAGCCGTACCATGACCATCTAAAGCCTCGTGAGGCTCACTTCTCAACAATGCCTTTTCCAATGAGTCCTCAAAGAACTCATTCTCAAAATGTTCTTACACTATGGTCTCAACTATATCGACCTCCCGGATATCCTCATACTCACCCGGTTGTTTGGCAACCGAAAAGATATTCAATTCGAAAGTAGTGTTGCCAAATGAAAGCTTCACTAACCCATTCCTACAATGGATGATGGCATTGAAAGTAGCTAGGAAAAGTCTCCCTAAAATGACGAGAATTTGGTTGTGAGCGATATAACTTTCAACGGGTTGAGTATCCAATACTATGAAGTCCACGGGGAAATAGAAGTTATCAATTTGGATGAGCACATCCTCAATGATACCTCTAGGCACCTTAATAGACCTATCCGCTAGTTGTAAAGTGACTTGGGTAGTTGCAACTCCCCTAAACCAAGTTCTTTATACACCGAAAATGGGAGAAGATTAACGCTATACCCTAAGTCCAACAAAGCGCGGTCTATCCTAGTGTTCCCGATAGTGCAAGAGATGGTAGGACACCCAGGGTCCTTGAATTTTGATACGGTTTTACATTGCAAGATTGCACTTTGATTTTCATTCATTATAGCCGTCTCCTTGACATGTAGCTTTCTCTTGAAAGTACATAAATCTTTTAAAAACTTGGCATATGATGGAATTTGCTTAATGGCATCTAAAATAGGGATGTTGACCTTAACTTGCTTAAGCACTTCATAAATTTCAGCATTTCAAAGTTCATTTTTGGTTTTGGTCAACCTTTGAGGAAAAGGTGCATGTTTCAAAATATCCTTCCTCTTATCCCTAGTGGTCTCATTCAAAGTCTCAAAAGGAGTAGCAATAGACTCCTTTTTCATTTGATGCTTATCACTCTCTCCTTCCTCTCTCAATGTTTCTTCTTTCTCACCTTCCTTTTCCTTAGCCTTCCCCTCTTGGTCAACACACGGTTTATAAGCTACATTTTTTGATGGAGTGATTTTACCAATGACTTTACCGCTTCTAAGAGTAGTGATGGCTTGTACTTATGCATGACTTGTTTGAGGGTCCAAACCACCCTCGGTGATGTGCACTTGCCTAACCATCGGATTGGGTTGAGGTTGAGCCGGGAATCTTCCCGGGGCATTTTGGGTCAAAGCTTGTGTCAATGTAGATATTTGCTTTTGAATATCCTCAAGCATCCTAGTATGTTAATCCAATACCTTATCTTATTTATCTACCCTTACGTTAACCCATTTCACATCATTAGATAATTGATAAAAATTATCTTCCATCGGTTTCCTAGGAGGAGCTTGGTACGGTTTGGATTGATTTGGAAGTTGTGCCATGGGTTGGGGTTGGTAAACTTGAGGTTGAGGTGCTTGGAATGGAGGAATAGGTGTAGAATAGTGTTGAGGGTTTTGATACCCTCCTTGATAAGGTTGGGAGTTTGAATTCCCCTCATTCCGCCACCTAAAATTAGGGTGATCCCGCCATCTCGGATTGTAAGTGTTAAAGTAAGGGTTACCCCCTCCTCTTTGAAATTGGCCAATCGCATTGACTTAGCCATGCAAAGCTTCTTTCACCCCCGGAATGATAGGACATAAAGATGTGTCATGGTCGGTAGTGTCACACACTATGCAACAAGTCTCTTTTCTTACCTCACGCTCGACCGCTAACACCTTTTTCCCTTCTAAGGCCTCAAGTTTCTTAGTTAAAGTGGTCACTCTCGCATTCACATCATCAACATCTTTCAATTGGTATCTCCCTAGCCCTTGTTGCTCGGAACGACCCTCAGAATTTTGAGTCCCGGTGAGTGCCCAATCCCTAGCCTTGTTTGCTAAAATATCAAAGTATTCATAGGCTTCATGGGGTTGTTTATCAAGGAATGTCCCCACACACATTGATTCAATCAAATGTTTAAGTTGGGGGGTTAGAGACGAGTAGAAAGTGTTGAAGATGTGCCAATCTGTGAAACCATGGTGAGGACAAGTGTTCAAGAGATCCTTAAACCTCTCCCAATATTGAAAGAATATTTCCCCCATCATGGGGGAGAATCGAGAAATTTGTCTTCGGATGCTTTCAGTTCGGTTTTCGGGAAAGAACTTCTTTAAAAACTCCCCTTGGAGTACGTTCCATGAGTGAATAGACATAGGCCTCAATGAATTAAACCAAAGTTTGGCCTTGTCTTTCAAACAAAAAGGAAAGAGTTTTAACAAGAAGACTTCTCTCGGGCAAGAATTATCCATGATAAGTGAGCAAGCATCCTCAAACTCTTTTATAAAATCATACGGTTGTTCAGAATCCATTCTGTGAAATTGGGAGAGCATTTGCATGCTTCCCGGCCAAATGTTAAGTGTAGTGTAATGTGGCGGGAATACTATGCAAGAAGTTGGTGCCTGACGTGGAGGGTTCAAGTAATCTCGTAAGGTTCTTTGAAAGGGGGCCGCCATGTCACCATGGTTACTCATTCTTTCCATGTCATCGTCACCCCCTACATTAGGATCTACCCCCGGTGGAATGGGTTGAAGATTAGGATGAAGTTGTGGGTTGGGTGCATTCGGTGCGGCATTAAGATTCGGATGGAAGACGTTGGGTAAACCTTGGTCATTCATGTTAGCCATTGGAAGAAAACCTAGGTCCACAACTAATGGAAGTCCCGGTGTGAGTGGTGATGAACTACTCTCACTCTCAAGACTCACAAGTCGGTTATGAATGTCCCTAGTGAAATGTGGCATGCGATGATGAATGCAACAAATAATGGACCGTCCAGGTCATACAGCACATCATACGCAATCATGCATTGCCGGACAACGGCTTTTTCTCTTGTTCACCAACTGATCCTCCAATCTCCTTATACAAAGCAATACCATCGATTTGCAAGTTAAGCACACTATCCTATCTCCACTAAATGTCTCCTCAAAAGGAGTCCTAACAAAATGCAATGCAACTACACCTAAATCAAACAAAACAAACTAAACAAAGAGAAACCAAAAATCCAAACACCTTAAGGGAGAAAAAAATTACCAAGGCCCAAAGCCGTAGATGCTTTCGTCGAAGGTGAATGATCAACTCCCACCCATTTGCAATTTTGCTGTTATGTTTAGTTTTCTTTTTCTCCTTTGTTTGCTATTTTTGGATTTTTCTTATATGCAATTCGCCAAGCGCTTCTCCAATCCGCAACTTGTTGATGTTCGCCTTATACTTTCGATCCCCGGCAACGGCGCCAAAACTTGATTCGCTCTCAAATGCACGTTGATTTTGAGCTTTCCCCACAAGAGTACGGGTGTCGATCGAAGTAAAAACCGGTAAGAACCGGTATCGTTCTCCCAAAGGATCGAGCCAAATATAGGCGTGGCACAAGTCGAAACAAACAACAAATGGGATGAATTAGTGAATTGCTTAGCAAATTGGAACTATACTAAAAATAAGACCAAAAATCATTGAATGGTGAGAGGTTGTGATTTACTAAACTAAACTAAACTAATTACGCTTGATATTGAAAGCAATTATATTAAATTTTAAATCAATTAATAAAAAAGGCTTGGATGCAATTGCTTCAATCTACCAAATCTCTACAAAGTCTTCAATGAAATTTTGTTTAACTCAAGTCAAAGTTCACTCCATGGAACCTTGACCCGGAGGATTTCGACCATAAACGCTTGGATTCAAGTTCAATTGAGTGTAGATTGTTGGTTCATTGTAAGAATCTCAAAATCAAATCCTCAATTGTTCAATTCCTATACCAATTAGAAGATTGTGCATAGCAATTACCAACCTAGATTATGAATTTAAGTGTTCTATGTGTCTACAACTCAATTGAAGCAAGAATTGAAGAAAACATAGGATAAATCATTTGAATTCATATAACTCCATTGAAGCCTTTGCAAATCCTTGGTAGATTTCTACAATTACATCCAAGAGATGTCTAACTACTTGAATCCATGGTATAAAGCATGAAGAATTGACGAATTCTCATTGATTGATGCATAAAAGAGTGTTTGCTTACAAAGAAAATGTGAGAAAATGCAAGAAAAATACAAGGAAAACTATATCTAACCCACCTTCTCTCTTTATATCTAATCCTAACAGAAAATCTAAGCTATATTTGATGATAGATACAAAAATCGCGTCCTCTTGGAATGATATAGCTGAAAAAATACTCACTGGGCAGCCGGTACCGTACGTACGGTGTTGTTCACCGTACGTACGGTGAACGTACCGTACGTACGGTAAGGCATACGCTGATTTGCCTCTTCTAAAGTTTGGGTCTGGTACTTGTAGGCGTACGTACGGTGGAGATACTGTACATATGGTAGGACCACCATACGTACGCTGAGGCGTACACAGAATCAACCTCTCTGAAGTTGGGTTCTGTGGTTGTAGGCGTACGTACGGTATAAGGCACCGTACATACGGTTGGACCACCGTACGTACGGTGTCTCCTATCGTACGTACGGTCAATATACAACTTGGCCATTTTTACTCCAATTCTGTCCGTTTTCCACTTGAAACTTGCAAAATACCCACAAAACACTCATTAAGACAATTATTATGCTAAAATAGAACATATATACAACCTAATTGGACTAACAACAACTATTTACGAACTTTAGATTATACTTTTTAGAGTGTAATCAATCATGGCCAGTAATGATCATATCATCCACATAGAGGAGTAGAAGAATAGTGTCTTGGGGAGTCGTGCAAAGGAATAAGGTAAAATTATAAGGACTGGAGGAGAACCCAAAATCACCAATGATGGTACTGAATTTGGCAAACCAAGCGCGAGGAGCTTGTTTGAGGCCATAGAGAGCACGATGAAGCTTACACACTTGAGGAGTAGGAGAAGAATAACCAGGAGGAGGCTGCATGTAAACTTCTTTAATTAGATCACCATTGAGAAAGGCATTCTTCACATCCATTTGAAAGAGGGCCCATTGACGGATGGCAGCAACAACAAGTAAACTACGAACAGAAGTGAGTCGTGCAACCGAAGCAAAAGTCTCCTCATAGTCAATGTCATATTCCTGGGTGAAGCCCTTAGCTACCAGGCGAGCCTTATGGCGTTCGATAGAACCATCAAATCGGGTTTTGATTTTGTAAACCTATTTGCAACCAATTAGAGTCTTGCTTGGGGGGAGATCAACCATATCCCAAGTGTGAGTTTTATCCAAGGCCTGTAACTCATCAGTCATTGCTTGCTCCCAAACAGGTTTAGAACTGGCCTCACGATAAGAGCGAGGTTCATGGTGAGAAAGAATAGCAAAAAAGTAGTGATAGTCACGAAGATGGATAGGGATATTTTTTACCCGAGTAGAATAACGAAGAGGAGGGTTAGCCAGGAAATCATCATCGACAAAAGATGTAGCACAAGACCCAATGGGAGAAAGACTGGAGGAGACAGGGGCAGGAGCAAGTGCAGGATCAGCAGTCGAGACAGGCACTGGAGATGGGGTCACAGCAGGCAGCTCAGACGAGACCAGATCACAATCATCAGGGAACAGGTCAATGGAGGGATCAGTGAAGAATGAGGGTGAAAAAGAAGACGAGAGATGGAAAAAGGATAAGGAAGAGAATATTTTATGTTCCTAGAAGATGACATGATGCGAAATCCGAAGTCTTTTGGATAAGGGGTCCTAACAGCGATAACTTTTATGCTCAATATCATACCTTAAGAAGCAAGAAAGGCACATGAGGTTGGAGGAGGATAAAGCAGGCACATCCAAAAACATGAAGAGGATTATAGTCAGGAACACGACCATATAAACGTTCATAAGGAGATTGGTTACCAATAACCGAAGATGGAACACGATTGATAGTATAAACAGCAGTAAGAACAGTTTCTCCCCAGAATCATTCAGGACAAGATGAGGCAATGAGAAGAGCACGGACGATATCAAGAAGATGACGATGTTTACGTTTGGCTCGACCATTCTGTTAGGATGTACCAGGACAAGAACGATGAGGGAGAGTGCTTTGTTGGCTGAGGAAAGTGAGAAAAGTAGAGTCTTTGTATTCCATGGCATTGTCAAAGCGAAAAACTTTTATTGGACGAGAGAATTGAGTTTGAATCATTTTGGCAAAATTAGAGTATATTTGAGGCAATTGAGACCGATTTTGTAAGAGATAAATCTAAGTAAAACGAGAAAAGTCATCAATAAAAATGACGAAATATTTGGATCCCCCCCTAGTAACGTTAGGGGAAGGTCCCCATACATCAAAGTGAACGAGATTAAAAGGGGTAGAGGAAATAGAGGTACTATTAGTAAAAGATAAAGCTGGCTGTTTGGCTAGTTGACATGATAAACAATCAATGTTTTGAACGAAGACAGAGCCTAACAGGCCACTAGAGACTAGAAGACGTAAGCGTCCTACAAAGATATGACCAAGACGGGAATGTCATAAGCCCAAGGTGGATGTAGCGGAAGTAAAGGCAGCAAACTGGATTGGAGAGGTGGACGGTGATGGAAGACAAAGGTGAATGAGCTTAAATAAGCGACCATGCTTACGGCTGATCTCAAGAGTTTGTCCCGTCTATGGATCCTGCACAAGACAACCAGTGGAAGAAAAGGTGACGGTGAGACCAAGATCACATAATTGGCCAACCGAAATGAGGTTAAGAGAAAGTTTAGGAATAAGATAAGTATGTGGAAAAGAAATGTTAGATGTGGAAATGTGCCCTATATCACTAACATGCATATGAGAACCATCAGCAGTATGAAGGGCAGGAATATTAAATGCAGAGGTTATAGAAGAGAAAATGGTGGGGTCAGATGTCATATGATTACAACAGGCAGAGTCAAAGAACCAAGAAGAAATACTTGATGTAACAGACATAGCAGTAGAGAGCGGATTACCAGAAATGGAAAGAACCTGCTGGAGAAGGGACTGTAAGTCACTGACAGTCAAAGAAGATAAGGAGTTGGTAGAGGTGGGTGAATCTTCAGTAGCAATAGCAGCATGAGAGCCATGTTTGGAATTATGACTTCGGAATTGATGACCACGAGACTGAGAATTCCTGGACTGACTGGCCAACTTGGGACATTCATACTGTAAGTGGCCTGGACCAGTCTTGTGGCAATATTTGCAAACGCGCACCGGACAGTGTAACAAGATATGGTCAGGGCTGTGACAATACCTGCAGGTGTCCTGAGATGAAGAAGTACTGGTCTGTGAAGAATAAGAAGGAACCCGAGGATGATGAGTCACGAGTGCAGTATCAAAATGATGAGTTTTGAAGGTCCCCAGTCGTGTCTCTTCTGAAAGAAGCTCGAAAATGGCCTGATCCAAAGTGGGCAAGGGAGTGCGATGTAGAAGAGATCCTCGAATAGGTTCAAACGTATCTGTGAGAGCCATAAGAAACATGACCAGACGTTATTGATCGCAGTAGGCAGTGAATTTGGCTCTATCAGCAGAGCATTCCCACATAGGATCAGAGTAGGAGAGTTGGTCCCAAATAACATAGATATGAGAGACGAAGCTACTGATGGATTGACCAGGATCCTGTCGCATATGGTGAAGGGTGCGAAGAAGTTGATACTGGTGAGCGAGACCTGCGGTGGTGTAACGGTTGGCAAGGAAATCCCAAATGGATTTAGCAGTGGTAAAACGACCGTACTGAAGAGCAAGAGAAGGAGTTGATGTATTCCGGAACCAGGTGATAATCTGATGATTTTTACTCTTTCATTATTCAAGATGATCACGTAATTTATCATCACTCTCATTGTCATTTTTGACAGGTTTTGTGATCTCACCAGTGAGATACCTCCATAACTTGCGACCCTTGAAGAAACTGGACATTGCTTGGGACCATGGTACATAGTTGTTGCCCTCAAGGAGAAGAGAGATAGGTTGGGCAACCTCAAAACGATCCATGACCTTAAATCGGTTGAAAATAAGGGCTGGAGTAAACCAGGTAGTAGCTGGACCAGGCTGGTGTGAACCGAATGGCGACTGGCAACGATTGCAGTTGGTGGGTTGGCTGACAACAGGCTGATGTCAATTGTGACGATCAAAGGGACGCCAAAGGGTCGTTAGAGGATGGATGGACGATCGCCAAAGGGGGCGTCAGAGGATCGCCGGAGGACTGAGGAGAACCTTAGGAGTTCTGATGTGGAAGATTCCTCAAAAGGCAACCACATAGCATACTTTCCTTTGGCTCAAAGGAAGAGAAGAACCTTAGGAGTTCTGATGTGAAAGATCCCTTGAAGGACAACCATAGAGCATACTTTCCTTTGGCTCTGATACCATGTTAAAACTAGTAGGAGGGAGAAAGAGAAAGAGAGAGTTCTCTATTGGATGATTTAGATATGTACATCTTGGTTCTATTTATAATACAACAAGGGAAGGGGGAAAGACATTCCTAACCAATGTGGGGTTAGATACTATTACACTAACATACTAACATTACACTAACACGCCTTTCCAAGTATGCTGGGCCAGCAGTCATCCATGATAGAGCATGAAGTTCTGCTGCTAGGCAACCTCGCTTTGTAAACACTGCCAAAACCGCCAGTTCCTACGCAATGCTTAATATCAAAATCATTTGTCGCGCTGATAGTGTCTTCATATGTAATTTTCCCATCATAATTCCAAATCGAGCACATATCCCCATTCCTCATCACTCTTGCCACGCTTTGTTTGCTTTTAGCCTTAGAGCGACAGAAGAACACAAGTCCAATCAAGGCAAGGAAAACTGTGATGGTAAGAGAAATGACGAGAGTAAGCATGACTATTTTGTCCTTTTTGTGGGCCGGTGCAGAATAGCAATAATAATCCCGAGCTGCCTGACACGCATCGTGAGATGAATGTGGGAGTTGACCCTCTAGAGCATTGTTTGACAAGTCGACAGATCCGTAGCAGAAAAAATAACGGGGGATTCCACCAGATAGATTATTGTGAGAGAGATTTAAGTATTCTGAAAATGAAAAATAGATCCATGGCTGGCATGAAAGTTGTTCTAGGTCCTCCTTTGGGAGATGACCGTTGAGCAGATTCCGTGAGAGGTCTAGCTAGTGAATGTAGAGATGGTCTTAATGGTTGGAAGCTGGCCTGAAAGTTGGTTGCACGACAAATCAAGATAACAAAGGATAGACAAATCCTCAAGTTCAGGGGGTATCTTTCCGTTGATCTGATTTGCCCTCAGATTAAGAGAGTTCAAGTTCATCACTTGACCTAGAGAAGATGGGATCGGACCAGTGAGGAGGTTATGGCTAAGGTCCAACGTAGCCAAATTCGTCAAATGCCTTATTTTTGGAGGAATTGGACCATGAATGTCGTTAAGACCCATATTCATCTCAACTAGATTCTCTAGGTTCCCTATCTCAGAAGGGATGGAACCGTTAAGTTGATTTGAATAGAGATATAGATGGGTCAAATTGGCCAAATGACCCATAGATGGAGGGATTGCACCGGGGAGGTGGTTGCTACTCATATCCAAAACCACCAGATTTTTCAAGTGCCCCACTCCTGTGGGATGGAACCGCTTAGTTTATTTGAATACAGATAGAGATGGGTCAAATTGGTCAAATGACGCACAAATGGAGGGATTGGACCGATGAGGTGGTTGTTACTCATATCCAAAACAACCAAATTTTTCTGACTCCCCATCCTTGCGGGTATGGAACCGCTGATAATATTACTAGAAATGTCAAGGTGGACTAGTTGGGTGAGGTTTCCAAGGGTAAGACGTAGCAAACCTTTAAGAAAATTGTGAGAGTGATCAAGGTAGGTGAGGTGTGACAGAGTACCGATTTCATCAGTGATGCCTCCCGTAAGGCCAGCATACCCGAAATCGAGACGCTCGAGATTTGGCAAGGAAGACCAATTCAATCTCTTAAGCTTTATTTGTGCCTTCCAGAAATAATAAGAAAGGTCTATCTGAGCCACTCTTCCTGCCTCATTGCAAGTGATGGCTTCCAGCCTGCAATGATTTATGGTAGAAAAATTGCCCCACCAGCCGCTATTGAGGAGAGCTTCTGCCTCCACTGATGCTGATAACGGTGATAATGGTGGGGATTTAGCAAATGCTGGTGATAGAATAATAGCAGTGGCCATGCACACTGCTGCTACGAGCACCGTAGGGTAAACAGAGGACGATGACATGCTATTTTTACTCATAATTCAAGTCTAAAATAAGGAGCACGCGCGCATCTCAGATCACAGCTCAAGAGGCTTTTAAAAATAGTGGCGTTTGAACGACTTTCGTTCTAAGGAACAAATCCAACGGCCCAGATTCATTGGCCTTGGTCTTAGCTTTTGAATTATCACAGGAGAGAGAGAGAGAGAGTGAAGAAGAAGTGCATAACGTGTTATTGACGATACATAATTTGATATGAAAACAGACACTGCCAGTTTCAAAAAAATTGATGTCTTATCAATCTAATTACTCAATTGGTCATTCTAATGCATTGATAACTACAAGATGGGTGTCATGTTTCATATCATTTTGAAGTAAATACTACGATTATACAGTAAAAATTTAAGTTTGCTGGCTTGCCACAGCAATCAAAAGTTTCTTTTTGTCACAAACAAAGCTTTTTGGTCCCATACTCTGTTTTTTAGGCAGGGACTTAATTTCTCAGTTTGGTGTGGCTGAGGTTAGTCGAAAACTTATGGGGAAGAAAGGTCTCTTGATGAGAAAACCAAGGAATTGATAAAGGCTGACTCGGTTGGGAGGCAATTCGAGTAGTATCCCCTACCTGGGCGTGACCATAGCAAACTCCTATCCTACTAAGCTCTCCTAGGAAGGAGCAGAGCCATAGCTGATCCAGTTCTATCTCAGGTGCAAGGTAGCTGCAACTTTCTTACACATAATATTTGATTTACAAGAACTATTGCTATAAACGAATTTGAACTCATGACGCATGTGAAGGGTAAGAGAAGGAAAACCTTTACCCATACTTACTAATTGAAGCCATCTCAGCTATCACCTTAATTGTACGGTTGAAATGGTTGAGATTATAAAAACTGGCTCAATATTCATGGTTGAAATGGTTGAGATTATAAAAACTGGCTCAATATTCATGATTCTTAAATACCTTAGACTACTAAAAAATTTGGCAAAACTACACACTCTCTAAAGGGGGGAAGGAGATCATTAGGACATTTGATACTGTGAAAAATGAAAGGGTTAATTACACAAGGATTCCTTAAACTATGACTCAATATTATTTTACACTATTTAATTAAAAATTATTACAGTTTGACCCCTTAAAGTATGAATTTATATCAAATTAACACTTATGTTAGCCATCCGTCACAAGAGTGGATGGAAATTGGTCATGTGAGTTGCACATGATGAGAGAAATGACTAAAATGCCCATGAATCTAATTTGCCCATTGAATGTATATATCATCATTGTATGTAACATTTCTCTCTCTCCTCTACATATGTCTCTTTCTCTCTCCCTAGCTTGTCTATAATTTATCTTTTTTCATATATTTGTATTTGTAGATGAGATTTTTAAGAAGATCTAGTTGAACTCTCGAACCAGATTGATGAGTACGAACAATCTACAAGAGAAGCAGACAATGAGAATGCGTCGACTCTATTTAAGCCGAAGGCACTTCGATGATTAAATTAGCAAGCTTAATCACAATAAATTGAACAAAAGACTCTAGCTTTAGCTCTCGTGAATGTACCTTACACCTTAGTAATATGGGGTATTTATAGGTTTTGGAATGTCATAATCTCATAGAAAATTGTGCTGGCTCCTCTTAGGAGTCAATCGCTTTTGGATATTGCTTAGCGTCCTAATTCTTTTAGTAATGGACTTGTGTATGCTAGACCAACTTGGTCTTTGCTATGTTTAAGTTGTAATTACCCTTGTTGGGGCCACCATTTGAACATTAGTGAGTTTGGACTTCGCCTAGCTAGATCGACAACTTGTTCTTTGTTGGGCCTGACCTCTTGTATTCGGGCTTGGTTATTTTGACCCACAATATTCATCTTCCACTTCTAAATTCAATCGGGCAGGCCATCCTATTTAGGTGATGATGTTGCGGCATTTGCTGTTGACCTACACCGTCAGTGACATGAGCATCAGGCACTACTTATCGACGCAAGGCCGGCTTAAAATAATTTGAGGTATAAAGCGATCACTTTAAGCGAGGCATTTTTGAAAAAAAAAATTTATGAATTTTCACATTTTGAATAGTGGTTTAAAATTTTTATTTAAAATCTATTTTTTCAGCCTTTTAAGATGAATAATTAATAATTTAATATATTCAAATTTAGATATCAAATCTTTTTCACTTGATAGTCCACATCGTCACATATGACCCAAATAACATATGCAAATTATGTTCAAATATTTTCATTGTATTTACTGAATCAAAATTGACCCAATCAACATTATAAAAAAAATAGTTTTTAATTTTTATCTTAGTGGCTACCCAATGGTAACCCACCAGCAATATAAAATAGCAATTTGTTCAATTTAACATCTCAAGCAATAAAACAAAAAATTGTTCTTTGGTAAATAAAATAATATGTACTATATACATAGATAACTTATAAAATCAAATAGAAGTTGAATATATTTTTACAATATACAAACCAAACAAAGATCAATCCATACCAAAAATAAAAATTTACATCAATAAGTTGGTTGATAATGCTATTTCTAAGATTTATCAATTTATTTTTTATTTTAAAAATTTGTGTATGCACAAGATAGAGTGAGAGAGAGAGAGAGAAAGAGAATTGTGAGGGTTTAAACTTCTAACATTTATATGTTAGAGAGAAAGAGAGTTGTAAGTAAATTTATTTTTTCAAATTGACTAGTGTAGTTGATTTGAATTTTTTTTCTTTTTTCTTTTCTTATGGGGCCATTTATCTTTAACTTGAGGCTTTCTTTATGATTTTCTTATGAGTGTTTTTTCTCATTTAGACAGGAATTTTTTTATGGGCCTTCTTTCTCATTTAGGTTAAGGTTTTTTTTTCTGTTCTTGTGGGGCTTTTTTTTTTTTTCACTTGGACTAGAGTTTTTTTTAAGAATAAAAATGTCAAAATTGTATAGGGTTTAATTATAAAATATATATTTTTAAAATTTGGAACCTTCGAAAAATTGAGAGCTTAAACGAGTGTGCTTTAGGATAGAGCCGGTCCTGTGTCGACGTCGGGGAATGAGGAGGAGGAATTGTAGAAGTCGAAGCAATAGAGATGGGTTTATGAATGCATTACAAAAGGCTCATGGAAGACTTCTTGCTCCTCTGCCTCAGGTTTGTGTTCTCCCATTCATCCCCACTGAGAACTGGTTGTTGAGTGACCCATAGATGGGTTTGTTTTTGTAGAGAGAGAAATTAAAGAATGACAAGGTTGAGGATGAGAAAGTGAAGGATGGGTCACCTGTGGTCTCGAAGTTCAAGTCAACCTGGGGCAAATTTTCTATGTAAATAGGGAAGCCCATTAATGGCTTTTCCTAGCCTATAGTTGGAAAGACCCTTCTTTTTGTGGATGAATGTTGGTAATAGATTTGTATTGTACCGTTTCTCAGTTTTCACTGCTCCAATGTTGTTTTCATTGCCGCAATGACAAATTTAAATATCAAGTTAAATGTTTTTTTGCTTATTAAATTAGTTGTTGAGGTGAAAAGATCCATTTTCTTAGTTTATTTTCCCAAACTAATTCTGTTTGCTCAAAGGCACTTGTGTGATATGTTTGGAGAGCAATAAAAAAATCATTGCTGTTCATTGTCGAATTTTTTCTGAACGAATCAGCTATGTACATCGGGATTCTAGTAAAATTACTGGTGCCTAACTAATCAATTATGGCCGATATGGAACTAAGGTGACGTGGATTTGATCTTGCATGAGATCAGTTAGTCTTGGACTCCTGGGTCAATAAAGTGATTAACACATTGAATGCCCCTTTCCTGACAAAATAATAGGAAAATTTTTCATATCATACATTTGTTGACCAAGACTAAAAAAATGTGTTCTGACCGTTCAAGGTCAATAACGTAGTTGTGCATTCTCAATTAACGGTGTTAACACAAATTTATATTATTTTAGTCGGCAGAGTCAAAATGTTTATTTTTTTAATTGAGGTAGACAAAGTAATACTGAGTCATAATTGAAAGAGTCTCTGCATAATTAATTCAAAACAAAATGATAGTCCGGTGATAGAATTTTAAGATAATGCATGCCTGAAAGACTGACAAAGTTATCTAACTATTATGGCCTTCTTTTGCAGGCACTGGTTATGTAATTTTGTCACGAATTTTTTTTTCTTCATACTATTATAATTTATACTGTGTCGTTGGCTTGGCTAAACAACACTCCCTATTATTATTATTATTGTTTATCAGTTGGTTTGAATTTGTGGATTGTCTAGCTCCAAAATAATTAGCGTACATGATTGGATTAAACTCAGAAGGCTCTTAAAATGTTGGCCTTGACTACTGACCCAGGCACAGGAGTCAAGCCAGCTGAGTCTCTAGGTCTTTCCTCTCAAGTAATTGTTGCGAATTTTCCTAGTACCTTCTTCATAATTGTCATTATCATGACCTGACTGAATGATTGAATGCTTCTTCTTTTTTGTGTGCTAAAGGAAAAAAAAAGAAAAGAAATAAACCCAGCACTAAGCTGGCCCAACAAACATTGTTCCTGCTAAATCAACCTGCAGGAGGGGAATTAGTCCCAGAGGGGGGCCTATCCAGCAACATAAAGTCTTCAGCGTGGTGACTCCCAAATTGGCCAGAAAGTCGGCCTAAAGTTTCCTTCACGATGAGTGTGTCTGAAGTTGAATGTTCTATTCCTGTAACTCTAAAATACTGTGTCATTTGACTATTCTTTCCAGCGGTCTGGTCCTCTATATTTGTAGTCCCCTCTACGGTTCAATTTTCCATCCGCTTCAGGTCTTTACGATTTTTCCTTCTACCTTCTGCAAGAGTCGTCTTAGTTCAGTGCAGTTGAATTGGGTTTACGTTACTAAGAGTCGGCTTAATAGTGGCCTCCAAATAAATTATAGGCAAAGCAATGCAGAGTAATTAGCATCAATCATATGGGGTGGAAGGAGTAACAGGCCAAGGTGCCATGAGTTGCCACCCGTGACATGTTTAGGACTGCAAAGGATCTTGGTGTGGATCATGTTTGAGTATAGTTGGCCGGTGGTATGACAATTTTGTAATTTGTATTTTTCATATTTATTGAATTTATGAATTATGACTCATCGAGTAGGTAGGATGTTTTTTTCTGTAAGTTTGGAGATGCCTCAGAATGCTATTATACTCTACCACTTTCTGGTGCTACCGAAAGGAACAACACTCAAGTGAGTCCTCCAAGTGAGTGGGCAAGACTTGGGAGCCAGCTATAGCATGTAGGTATAGTCTTTATGCTAGTTAAGGGGTTACATGGGCGACATTGTGTCTGGTGGGATAGATTTTAGGCATTGATGTTGAGGAAGAAGTCGTGGCATTTGCATCTGCTATGCCGCATCCGTGTTGTGGTGGAGTTTATGCTCATGATTGATTGGGCCTCGGTACGCACACTTACATGCTATGTGCCTCGTATGTATTTGCGCGTTAGGTTCAAACTTATGCATATGGCAACTTGGTTTGGCTAACATTGGTGTCGTGGGACACTATGTTGTGAGTTTATTGGTTGCTATTCAATTGTGCCTATCTTTGCTGCAACTACCTTGATGTAGGGCCCCAAAAGCTTCTTGGTTGGAGACGTCATGCCTAACGGGTGATGCTTGGTTCACCCGCATGTGCAGTTGCACATGAACTACCTATCTTGTGCCTTGAGAGAGACTATCGTTAAGCATATTGCTTGTCATGTGTACACGTATTTGAGAACGGCGTTACTATTGCCTATAGTTTAAGTAAGCCGAAGGGCTTGAGTATGAGAGGTTGGAGCTTAATAAGATGTATGGGGCATTATAGGATGAGTGCATAGTTTTATGCCTCGATATCTGAATTTGGCGGAACTATTGCTTGTTACATAAACGTCTCATGGGTTATTTTCGTTGCGTATGATTATGACGGATCACATTACTATCACCTTGTGGTGTCCGATCTGCCGACTCATGACACAGGGGATCCATATAAGAATGAACTAAAAGCCTTGTTATAGAATCTAATTAAGATGATGCTCGGTAGACTACTGGAATGTAGTAAGACTTGAATTAACTCTGGAAAATGACTTCCACTAGTAGATCTTACCCACACGAACTTATTCACACGAATGCCTCCTTTAATCTCTCTGAATGTTTGGCACTTTTAATAGCTAAGATGTACCCTTTTTCTTTATTGTTTTTTTTTTTCGGTTGAGGTGAATAAATTTCAATCAGAAGAATATTAGAAAAAAAAATATTAACATAAATAAATACATTAAATTTGCAATTTTCAGTCTTCAAATCCATTGATTCTATATTTCCTGTTACAGGTTCTACAATCAAATTTAGTTGGCAAAGACAATGAACAAGAAACTTTCAAATTAATGCAACATTGATGGATATCTTCAAATTTGTATTTCTTCAGTTGTTGCTAGAACTTGGAAGCAAGAATAGCACTGCTTTAAATTTATAGTTTGATTCTGTGAGTGGTTGGGTTTGTGTTTGTTCTGTTTTTTGGATAAAAGGGACTCAGGCCTGGGGAAACCCAGGGGTACCATTGATAATGATTAGGATTTTTTAGAAATTTTTTTGACTAAATTATTCTACAAACCCAACACTAAGAATACCTACATCTGACATTAGACTATTTGGATGAGATGAAGTCATTGGAGGTTATCTTTAGAAGGAAAGGAAAGTTCCCGAGCTAGATCTGTTCCCGGCCCAGTTATTAAGGATTAAATGTGGTGAAAGGATACCAATAATAGAAAGACCCGAGATATTTGGTGAGGGCATACCAATAATATTATCCAAAAACTGAGCTTTTTTCTTATTTTATTTTTTTTGAAGTTTAATGCATTTAGCTAGTTTCTAGACAAACTCAATATAGTAGCAAATACAGGTTTTTAAAAACAAAACAAAGAAAGTAATATAAATTAAAGCAGCAGTACATATTTACACATTTGCTAACAACAAGACTCAGTCCTTTGAGATGGATAGCCACATAAGAGGTGAAGAATCCGGTGATATAGCCAGCCCTCTTCCAGTTGTTATCGTTACTTTTGACACAGAAGTGGGTAGGTTTAGATATACACAAATTACAACGGCAATAGCACCCAAGGCCCTGAAAAGAATGTGATATACATCATCTCAAACTCGGCATTGGCTTTATTGGAAAAAAATCCATTTCTTGATTCCATGACTGCCGTAGCAAAATTGTACGAAGAGGTTTAGCCAGAGTTCTCCTGCGAGAAAGGAACTCTCGAGATACTTGTAACATTGTTGGCCGGGATCTCGGTTCAGAACGCAAGCATGGTAATGCCAGTTTAACAACCAGAACAACATCCCCTGCTACTAGTGGATTTGTTGGAGGTGAAAGGCGTGGCTCTAAGATATCATTTAGCAGCATGTTTTGAGCAGGAGGTGATGCCAATGATGAGAGGAGTTCTCCTGGATGCCTTCCCATGATTGCTTCTAGTGCTACCACTCCAAAGCTATAAACATCGCATTTCTCAGTTACAACCATTGTGTACGCAAGTTCTGCACAAACAAGAAGTCGACAGAAATCAAAAGCTAAAGTTTTGGTCTAAATATGGTTTTGACAAGTACTAAAGAGTCAATGTGAAAATTCAGTTGTAAGATTATTCAAAAGCCACTTAGGTGATGTTCACAGATTGAGCTTTTTAGCTTGATATAGGGTTATCTATCTATCTATCTATATATTGAAAAAAAGAGACTCTGAAAAAGGTAGCATGGCTACCTGGGGCAATATATCCAAAAGTGCCAGCAATTACGGTTTGATTTGATGAATCGGGCCGCACCAATCTAGCTGTGCCAAAATCAGAGACGAAAGCCTTCAGTTCCGAGTTCAACAGAATGTTGTTGCTTGATATCTCCCGATGTAAAATTGGAGGGGTGCAATCATGATGCAAGTAGGACAGAGCATACTCTGTTTCTTTGACAATGCTTACCCTTCGAGTCCATTCTAATTGAACAGCTTCAGCATCAATTCTCAGGGCATAAAATAAGCTTCCCCTTTCCATATACTCGTACACTAGGAACATGCATTTGTTGTGCAGACAGAACCCATAAAGCTTCACTATGTTTCGATGCCGTACGTTAGTTAACATTTGCACCTCGTTTCTAAAACTCTTGTCAAAAGCTGGATCTTCAGCTTCCACACGATGAAGTTTCTTCAAGGCAACTACATTGCCACTGGGCAATCGGGCTTTATAAACGCTGCCATAGTGTCACGGGTTGTCACCCGTGGCACGTTTGGGGCCGCAAGGGACTTTGGTGTGGGGCATATCTGAGCATGGTTGGCCGGTGACATAGCAATCTTGTATTTTGTATTTTTTATATTTATTAGATTTATGAATTATGACTCCTTGAGAGGGTAGGATGTTTTTTCCTATCAATTTGGAGATGGCTCAGAATGCTATTATAAGGGGGGGCATAGTGTTGACTCTACCACCCCCTAGTGCTACCAAAAGGGACAACACTCAAGTGAGTCCCCCAAGGGAGTGGGCGAGACTTGGGGGCCGACTGTGGCACGTGGCTGCAGTTCTCATGCTAGTCAAGGGGCTATATGGGTGGCATTGTGTCCGGGACCTTAGCTATATTGCTTGTGTTTTGAGAGGGATTAGCGCTAAGCACATTGCTTGTCATGTCTGCGCGCATTTGAGAATGGCGTTGCTATCGCCTATAGCTTGGGTTAGCCTTACGGCTTGAGCATCGGAGGACGAAGCTTAAAAGATATATGGGGCATTACGGATGAATCCTGGACAAGCACATAATCTTATGCCTTGGTGTTTGAGTTTGACGGGACTATTGCTTGGTGCGTAGTTGCGTCACGGGTCATTTCCGTTGCATATGATCATGGCGGGTCGCATTACTGTCACCGTGTGATGCCTAGCCTGCCGGCCTATGACAGTTGGTATCAGAGCACTAACCATTTGTGGTGTGCATCAATTGGGTGTTGCTTCTCTTATTTGTGTGGGCATTCTCTTCGGTTGTGGTGGACATCTCTCCGTAGGTTGTTTGCTTCAGATTGTTGGTTGTCGGTTTATCGGTGGAGCGAGTTTCATTCCATTTTGTGACGAATTGATTGGTGACCCGAGCTAGCAGCTTCCAGTTTACATGGGCTGAAATCTTATGGTATCAGTGGACATGATTGCTGTTTGAACTGCTTTGGTATCTTCTTTAAAGTGGCTGCTTCAACAAGCTTTGGACGGGTGTTAGGTCCTTTGATTATGGGTGTGGTGCACAGTACAGCAGGCCGTCTTGAGGATGTGCATAGGACCGACTTAGTAGTGCATAAACGCTTCTGTGTGTCAGATCAAATGATTTTGGTGCATAACTAATGGTGTTGCTTTGTTGAATTGGTGGGTTGTTTCTACGGCATATAAGCTTGTGTGGAAGAACTTGCTTCGTGTTGTGGGGAATTGCTTACCTTCATTTGACCCTTGAGTTGGCCAAAACCGTTGGCAACTTTTGCTCGTATTATTGCATGGTTACTTTGTTGGCTTCGTGCTTGCTTAGTGATTTGTGCTCATTTCTGCACTTGGTTGTTGGCATTGCGAAGAGCGTGTTCTTATTTCAATCTTTGTGTGGTCTTACCTTGTTGTGATCCATGTTGGCTAGTGAATACCAGGCGGCTTAGAGGAGTTCATCGTTGCTAGAGAGCACCCTGTAGCGAGGGTTCAACAAGGCATTAAGTCTTCCGGCGAAAGAAGGGATTGTGGGCAGACTTCGGGTGAAGATCAGAGGATCAGGCACTGAAGCTGTATGTGGGCAGAATTGGGGTGAAGATCAGTGGATCAGGCACTGGAGCTGCATGTGGACAGACATCGAGTGAAGATCAAAGGATCAGGCACTGAAGCTGTATGTGGGCAGAATCCTGGTGAAGATCAGTGGATCAGGCACTAGAACTGCATGTGGACAGACTTCGGGTGAAGATCAAAGGATCAAGTACTGGAGCTGTATGTGGGCAGACTTCGGGTGAAAGATCAGAGGATCAGGCAGTGGAACTTTGTAAGCTGATTTTGGGTGAAGGCTAGAGAGCCGAGATACTGGAACAGCATGGGTTGTCTTCAGGTGAAGGTCTAAGGACTGAGGTACTGGAGCAACATTGTGGGAACTTCAACAGTTAGAACTGTTTGCCAGTGGGCAGTGTTTACTTCGACAGTGCAGACGGACTTGCATCCGGTGGGAGTGCCGGTCAGTTGGGAGCTAGTGTGGGACAGAACCACGGGTTGTCGCAAGGGCACTTTTGGGTCGTGCACAGGGTGAATTCTGATGTCAATTGAGCTTTTGTGGGTTCAAGTGCGGAGTTTGTATAGAGGGTGCACGCGGAGTGCTTGTCGATGAGGGCATCAACCCCTTAAAGTGGTGGAGGGTGTGTGACGGTCAACGCACGCCTTTCTTTAATGGGCAACAGACAGCGCCTATTCAGGTACATGTTGCTGACGGATGGAGCAATATGGTACGGGGAACTTGCTCAGAGGAGTTGTGCTTGCTTAATATGGTGGAAAAGGTGTCTTGTTTTGCTTTGCTGAGTTCAGAATGAGAGTCTGGGCAAACCTTTGCTTCGAGTAGTTGTAGGGGCAAGTTTGGGAGAGACCGGATTTGTAGGCTATCAACATAGAGGTGTTGGTCTACGAGGAGTGGTGGCAACTCATCGTGGGGGCATATAAGCACTACCGCATTTAGCATTATGCTTGGCATCAACGAGGGCGTTGATTGTTCGAGTGGTGGAGAGTGTCAGGAGTTGGCACTGGTGGTGGCGAGTGTCAAGAGTTGGCACTAGGCTTTGGCATTATCAAGAACGATGATGGTTGAAGTGGTGGAGAATGTCACGGGTTGCCACCCGTGGCACGTCTGGGGCCACGAGAACCTTGGCGCGGGGTATGTCTGAGCATGGTTGGCCGGTGGCATGGCAATCGCGTAATTTTTATTTTTTATATTTATTGGATTTATGAATTATGACTCCTCGAAGGGTAGGATGTTTTTTCCTATCAGTTTGGAGATGACTTAGAATGCTATTATAAGAGGGGGGCATGGTGTTGACTCTACCACCCCCTGGTGCTACCGAAAAGGACAACATTCAAGTGAGTCCTCCAAGGGAGTGGGCGAGACTTGGGGGCCGACTGTGGCACGTGGCTGCAGTCCTCATGCTAGTCAAGGGGCTACATGGGCGGCATTGTGTCCGGTGGGGCAGATGTTAGGCATTGGCGTCGAGAATGGGGTTGTGACATTCGCACCCGCTATGCCGCATTCATATCGTTTCGGGGCTTATGTTCATGACGGATTGGACCTCGGTGTGCACACTTGCACGCCGTGTGTCTCGTGTACACTTGCACGTTGGGTAGCTTGTGCACACGGTCGCCTGGTTTGGCTAGCATTGGTGTCATGGGGCACTATGTTGTGGGCTCATCGGTTGCTATTTACTTATGCCTATCCTTGCAGGCAACCTTGACGCGGGGCGCTAAGAGCTTCATGGATGGAGGCATCGTGCCTAACAGGTGATACTTGGCCCACACGCATGTCCGGTTACACATGGCTATATTGCTTGTGTTTCGAGAGGGACTAGCGCTAAGCACATTGCTTGTCATGTGTGCGCGCATTTGAGAATGACGTTGCTATCGCTTATAGCTTGGGTTAACCTTACGGCTTGAGCATCGGAGGACGGAGCTTAAAAGATATGCGGGGCATTACGGATGGATCTTGGACAATCGCATAATCTTATGCCTTGGTATTTCAGTTTGGCAGGACTATTGCTTGGTGCATAGTTGCCTAATGAGTCATTTCCGCTACGTATGATCATGGCGGGTCTCATTACTGTCACCGTGTGATGCCCGGCCTGCCAGCCTGTGACACATAGCCACTAGTTCCTATGCAATATCTAATGTCAAAATCATTTGTTGCCCTAATGATGTCTTCATAAGCCATCTTTGCATCATAATTCCAAATCGAGCACATATCTCCATTCTTCGTCACTCTTGCCACGCTTTGGTTGTTTTTAGCCCTAGACCGACGATGGAACACAAATCCAATTAAGGCAAGGAAAATGGTGATGGGAAGAGAGTAAGTACGACTATTTTCTTCTTTTTGTTGGTCGTCCAAGAAAAGCAATAGGTGGAGTCCCTAGCTTTATCACAGGGAGTTGGTTTAGCGGTCGATTCCTGGTTTGGACACGTATCCTGAGATAGAGCATTGTATGACAAGTCAACAGTTAGCCACCATCGGGGGGAGCATAGATCAATTGGGATTTTGCCGGAGAGATTATTGTGGGACAGATTTAAGTACCTTAACGACATCAAAGATGCTAGTCCAGTTGGAATTGTTCCACTCAAATGGTTTCTACTCAATCCTAAGTGTTGCAAACTGTAGAATGAATCTACGTCCTTTGGGAAATGCCCGTTGAGCAAATTCTGTGGGAGGTCTAGATACCAAATTACATCAGTAGATTTGATGGTTAGCAGCTGGCCTGAAAGTTGGTTTGATGACAAATCAAGATAACCAAGCAAAGACAAACCCCCAAGTTCCGGAGCTATCGTTCCGTTGATCTGATTTGCAGACAAATCAAGATGACCAAGGAAAGACAAACCCACAAGTTCAGGAGGTATCGTTCCGTTGATCTGATTTGCAGACATATCAAGTGAGTTTGGATACCTCAATTGGCCTAGAGAAGATGGGATATGACTGGTGAGGCGATTATGGCTGAGGTTCAAGCGAGCCAAAGACATCAAATGCCCTATTTATGGAGGAATTGGACCATGAAGGTTGTTAAGACCCAAATTCATCTCACCCAAACACTTTAGGTTCCCTATTTCTGGAGGGATAGAATTGTTGAATTCATTTGAATTGAGATACAGATAGTCCAGGTTTATCACTTGACCGATAGAAGATGAGATCTGACTGGTGAGAAAATTATGGCTAAGGTCTAAGCCAGACAATTATTTAAAAGCCCTATTTTTGGAGGAATTGGACCATGAAGGTTGTTATGACCCAAATTCATCTCAACCAAGTTCTTTAGGTTCCCTATTTCTGGTGGGATGGAACCATTGAGTTGACTTGAATGGAGAGACAGAGAGCCCAGGTTTATCAATTGACCTATAGAAGATGGGATCTGACTGGTGAGAAAATTATCGCTAAGGTTTAAGTTAACCAAATGAGTCAAAAGCCCTATTTTTGGAGAAATTGGGCCATGAATGTTGTTAAGACCCATATTCATCTCAACTAGATTCTCTAGGTTCCCTATCTCAGGAGGGATGGAACCACTAAGTTGATTTGAATAGAGATATAGATGGGTCAAATTGCCCAAATGACCCATAGATGGAGGGATTGCACCGGCGAGGTGGTTGCTACTCATATCCAAAACCACCAGATTTTTCAGGTACCCCACTCCTGTGGGGATGGAACCGCTTAGTTGATTTGAATGGAGACAGAGATGAGTCAAATTGGTCAAATGATACACAAATGGAGGGATTGGACCGGTGAGGTGGTTGTTACTCATATCCAAAACAACCAAATTTTTTAGACTCCGCATTCCTGCGGGTATGGAACCGCTGATAACATTACTAGAAACGTCAAGGAGGACTAGTTGGGTGAGGTTTCCGAGGGTAAGAGGTAGCAAACCTTTCAGAAAATTGTGAGAGAGATCAAGATAGGTGAGGTGTGACAGAGTAACAATTTCGTCAGCGATGCCTCCAGTAAGGCCAGCATACCTGAAATCGAGATGTTTGAGATTTGGCAAGGAAGACCAATTCAAGCCCTTAAGCTTTGTTTGCGTCTTCCAGTAATAATAAGAAAGGTCTATCCGAGCCACACTTCCTGCCTCATTGCAAGTGATGGCTGGCAGCCTGCAATGATTTATTGTAGAAAAATTGTCCCACCAGCCGCTATTGAGGAGAGCTTCTGCCTCCACTGATGCTGAAAACGGTGACAATGGTAAGGACTTGACAAATGTTGGTGATGGAATCATAGCAGTGGCCATGCATGTTACTGCTACGAATACCGTAGGATAAACAGAAGATGATATGTTATTTTTACTCATAATTCAACTCTACAATAATGAGCAGCACGAACGCACCACAGATCACAGCTCAAGAGGCTTTTTAAAATACTGGCGTTTGAACGATTTACGTACTAGGGAACAATGCAACGGCCCAGATTCATTGGCCTTGGTCTCAGCTGTTGACTTATCACGAGAGAGAGAGAGAAAAAGAAGTAACATCTTATTGACGTTATAATTTAATTTGGAAATAGACTGCCCGTTTAAAATTTTTTGAAGTCTTATCAATATAATCACTCAATTCGTCATTCTAATACATCAATCCATGGATAACTATACGGAGAAAATACCATAGTTATCAAAATAGAAAGCAAAAGTGAAAAATGTTAGGAGAAAACAGAAGAGGAAAATGTGCTCAAAAAGTATAGGGAGAAACGGAAAGTAAAAAATAATTAAAAAACTTAATAAGAAACTTTTCTGAAGCTCAAAGGAGATTTTTAAGAAGTCTAGTGGAAACTTTTAGGAAATTTAGTAAAAACTTTTGAAAAACTTAGTAGGAACCTTTGGAAAATTTAGTGGAAACTTATGCGAATAATTTTATAGATACTTAGTGGGAACTTAAGAAAAAAAATGTATAAAAATTAATATTTTAAGTTTTTGAAACGTTTCCCAAGCATTTTTTCTAAGTTTTCCAAGAGTTTCCGTTAAGTATCTCAATAGTTTCCTAAGAGTTTTTGAAATATTTTCTAGAAGTTGTTGAAACGTTTCCTCCACGTTTTCGAAACGTTTGTTCAAATTTTTTAAACGAATTTCGTATCCATCCTGAAAATGCATTTATGGAAAAATGCGTTTCCATCCCTAAATTGAGTTTCCTTGCAACTATGAAAAATATTACGATTACAAAACAAAATTTTAAGTTTGCTGGCTTGCCACAGCAATCAATACGATTTTCTTTTTGTCACAAACAAAGCATTTTTGTCCCATACTCTGTTTGTCATGCAGGGATTTAATAATCTAAGTTTGGTATGGCTGAGGTTAGTAGAAAACTTATGGGGAAGAAAGGTCTCTTCGTGAGAAAACCAAGGAATTGATCAAGGCTGCTCGGTTGGAATGGCACGATTATTTATTTAGTTTTTGCTGATTAAAAAGCATAGTGGGAGGCATTCAAGCACTAGCTTGTCTGGGTGTGGCCGCAGCAAACTCCTACTTCATTGACTTTTGTCGAAAAGGAGCAAAACCATAGTTTATCCAGTTTCATCCAAGGTGTTAGGTAGTTGCAACTTCTCACAACTACATTTAGTTCACAGAATGGAAGAGAAATTTTACCCAAACTCCCTAGCTGAAGTCATCTCATTGGCACTAGTGATGGCCATTGGCCTGAGGCCCCGCTCTTAATTTATAGGGATTGAAAATTTTTTTTTGGGCCAGATTATGTTAATGGACGAATTTGAGAATTTCATTTGAAGCTCGGTCTGGCCCAGCCCGAAATAAATATAAAATAATATATTTATATATTTTAATATATAAATATATATATGTAATTAAACTTTATGTTATTTAATATTATGTTTAGAAAAAAATTATTTACTAAACAAATTTTAAGTTAAATAGGAGGACTTCGGCGGATTTGAGAATGCAATTTTTTAATTGGGAGAATTTGGGTTTTAGTTTTAGACACGATGTGATTTAATTTTAGTATAAGCTCGGTCCGGTCTGAATTGTCCAATATCTACCCCTAGCTACCACTTTGGTGGTACAATTGGAATACTTGAGATTATGAAAACAGGCTCGAGATTCATGGTTATGAAATTCCTTAAGCCACTAAAAAAAATTCTGCAAAACTAAACACCCTCTAAAGGGGTGAAAGGCGATCATTGGGACATTCGATACTGTGAAAAATGAAATGAAGTCCCGTGATAGAATTTTAAGATAATGCCTGTGCAGAGTTGGCCAAAGTTGTGTGCTATATTGTAGCCTTCCTTTCGCGGGCACTGGTTCTGTAATTTTGTCTCCGAAATTTTTTTGGTCGTACGATTATAATTTATACTGTGACAACAATCCTTATTATAATTCAATCAGTTGGTTTTAATACATGGATTGTCTAGCTCCAAAATAATTTTTTTTAGTACATCAAATAAAGCTCCAAAATAATTAGCGTACATGCTCGGAATAAAGCTCAGGAGGCTCTTAAAATATTGCCCTTGACTCTTAACCCAGGCACAGAGTCAAGCCAGCTGAGTCATTAGGTCTTTCCCCTCAAGTAATTGTCACGAATTTTCCTTCTACCTTCTTCATGATTGTCATGATCATGAGTCATGACCTGACTGAATGATTGAATGTTCTTATTCTGTGGTTTTTGAAATTATGAAGCAATCAATCACCAATTCAAATCATAAAGAAAAAGGGGACATCTTAGCTGTTAAAAATGCCAAAGATTCGGAGAGATTAGGAGAAGAAAAACTAGCAATTGGTGCAAATAAGTTCATGTAGGTAAGATCTAGTAGTGGAAGTCATTTTCCAGACCTGAGTCAAGTCTTAGATTCTATAACGAGGCTTTCAATTCATTCTTACATATATTATATATCCCATGGCTTGTTACTCCCATGATTAAGCCGACTTTTCGTAACGTAAACCCAATTCAACTATGTCGATCCTGCTCTAATCTTGATTCTTGAGACATGTCCTTAGTTCCTCCATAAGAGGCTTTCTTCCGGCCCCCTAGAGTTTCTACCAACTTCAACCACATTGAACTTGAAGAAGGTAGAAGGATAATTCGTAACAATTACTTGAGAGGAAAGACCTAAAGTGGATGGACCATTGAACTGTACAAAGTAGTTAAAGAGGGGATTATAAATATATGGGACCAGACAAACTGTCGGATAGATCAATAGTCAAATGATAAGTTATTTTAGAGGGGATGAGAGGAGGGAGAATCGAGCCATTGACCTCCTTAAAGAAAGTCAGGATCTTGGTCAACTAAGCTAGCATTAATTGATTTTATTTTAGAGCTACAGAATTAGAACATTTATTCTCCCACGTCACGATGACAATTGTACCAAACGAGCCTTTAGCTGAAAGGATACCGATTATAGAAAAATTTGAGTTATTTGGTGAGGGTATACCAATGATATTATTCAGAAACTCCATTTTTTTTATAAAAGATTAATGCACCTAGACAAACTCAATATAACCGCAAGTCCAGGTTGTTTAAAACAAAATAAAGAAAGTAATATAAATTAAAGCAGGAGTAGATGTATACACATTTGCTAACACCAACAAAACTCAACCCTTTGAGATGGATGGCCACAGAAGAGGTGAAGAGTCCCGGTGATATACAATGGTTACAACACCCAAGGCCCGGAAAAGAATGTGTAACTCATCTTCATCATCTCAAACTCGGCATTGATGTTATCGGAAAAATTCCTTTTCTTGATGTCATAATAGCTGCCTTAGCGAAATTGTACAAAGAAGTGTAGCCAGAATTCTCGAAAGGAACTCTTGAGATATGTGTGTTGACTACGCAGCAGCGGAAGGTCAAAATAACAACTACAATTTATACATTTATAATATAATAATATTACAACAGTATAATACACTACACAAGTGCTTACAAAGCAACTCACGTACACATACATTAACTATATTAGTGGTGCCCAGCACCAACTCCCCACTGTGCCTAACATGTCAGAGATGCCTAGCATCTCACTTACATTGTGTGTGTCTCTTCCACACACCATCGCATAGTGTGAACCGTAGACACCCACACTTGGTGTCCAGCACCAACTCACCACTCATAGGATGTAGCCTATCTTCACACACACAACAACACTCACTTGTACTAGCACACTCACTTACAAGCTACTTTGGTGGTGGTGGCTTCTCACCCATTTGCCACCCACACACACAAGCAACCTTAGTGCGGTGGCTCATCTCCATTTGCTACCCACACTTACACTTGAACCCATATCACATATTTATACTTGGCTATGGAACATTCTAGAATGAGGACATTCTAGAGAAAATATTGAGAGACTTCAAGAGAGAGAATTTTCTAGAGAGGGAAGGATTCCAAATGATGAAACTTTCCAGAGAGGCAATGGTAACTCTCAACAATGTGTAACATTGTTGGCCGAGATCTCGGTTTGGAACGCAAGCACGCAAACGCCAGTTTAACAACCATAACGACATCCTCTGTAACTAGTGGATTTGTTGGAGGCAAAAGGCGTGCATCTAAGATCTCATTTATCATGATGTGTTGAGCAGAAGTTGATGCCAAAGATGAGAGGAGATCTCCTGGATGCCTTCCCATGATTGCTTCTAGTGCCACCACTCCAAAGCTATAAACATTGCACCTCTCAGTTGCTGGGTTTCTTGCTCCTTTTCCAATCCCACATCGGTTGGGAGTGGGAAGGGGGGCAATGAACAAAGGTTATATAAGGAGGGGTATGGTTCCTTGGTTAAGTGCACCAGTCAATAGCTTAACTAGTAACTTTTGACTTTAGTAAAATTGCTCTTGAAGAGGTGAAAGTTAAAGTGTCGCTAGTGAGGAAGCTTAGTGGGTGTGTCTTTGGGGTGAGGAGGAAAAATTGTGATTGTAATAATTTTTCACATAGTGTATTTTTCTCTGGGGCTGGTGGTTTTTCTCCTATTTTGGGAGTTTTCCACATAAATTCTTGTGTTGTGTTTTTCTCTATTTATTTTCATATTCCTGTCTTTCATATTTCCAAAAGGGGTGTGTTTGGGAGGGCCAAAATTCCCAACAAGTGGTATTAGAGCATGTTCGGTTGTTTTGTTTATTTCTTGAAATTCTTAGTATACTCTGTGTTTGCAGTTTTGACTGATCTTCCACATCAGAAAAGATTTTCTTGAAATTATCAAATGTTCCTTTTTGGTGGGGTGGAGCTTTGGTGTGGTAGTAAGGATACGTACAGTCTAAGGAGGTTCTGTCTAGGAGATTGGGTTTAAGTGGGATCAGTGTGACCCCTCCAATCTTTCCTGGGAATCTTGAAGTTCTGTCTAGGAAAGATTTGAGTCTTTCCTGGGAACTTACTTAATGAGTACTATTCATTTCTATAGTCAAAATTGATCAAGGTAATGTCAGGAAGTAGGGCTTCAAATCCTATCAGATTTGATGTGGAGAAATTTGATGGGCGAATCAATTTTGGCTTGTGGCAAGTGCAAGTTAGAGATGTTTTGATTCAATCAGGATCACACAAGGCGTTGAAGGGCAGACTAATTCCTGAAGTTAGCAGTGATACTAATACGAGCAGATCTGGAATGAGCGATGAAGATTGGGAGGATCTGGATTTGAGAGGAGCAAGTGCAATACGTCTGTGCCTGGCCAAGAATGTTATTACAAATGTGCATGAAATATCTACGGCAAAGAAACTCGGAAAAGCTTGAAGAGTTGTATCAGACGAAGGGCATCTCGAATCGGGTGTATCTGAAGGAGCAGTTTCATACACTGCGGATGAGTGAAGGTACAACTATATCAGATCATTTAAGTGTTCTCAATGGCATCGTCTCTGAACTCGAATCTATTGGAGTAAAAATTGAAGATAAGGATTAAGCTTTGAGGCTTATCTGGTCTCTTCCATCTTCCTATGAGCATATGAAGCCTATTTTGATACATGGGAAGGAGAAAATAATTTTTTCAGAAGTTATTAGCAAACTATTTTCTGAAGAGAGAAGACTAGGCGGTGGAAATAATCGTTCACTTGAAAACCTATCAATGGCAACTGGTGATTGGAAGAAGAACTTCATGAAGAAGAAAGTAGTCTGCTGGGTGTGTGGACAATCTGGGCACATCAAGAAAAATTGTCCAAAAGTTGGAACGGGTTCGGCAAAATGCTCCAAGTCAGTGAATGGAGATACTAGTAATGAAGCTAACGTTGTGTCTCTTTGCATAGACGATGATGTCGTATGATAGAAGATGTGCTACTATTATCAGGTCCACAAGTTTGCATACAGGCATTGGTTTGGCATTAATGCAAGGTGTGTGGTGGAAATTCATGTCGATGCCTGATGAACTTCCAAGAAAGCCAAATATGAGAGTTGCACCATAATTTTTCAGCAAGGTTATTTTTTGACGTGGGCCTAAGTGAAATGCTTGAAATTTGTTTATTCTGAGTGCATATAGTTTTATGGCGGAGCATAATAGCAGAAGTTATGAAAATTTTTATGAAGGTGGAGATTGTTGGGTTTCTTACTCCTTTCCCAATCCCACATCGATTGGGAGTGAGAAGGGGGCAAGGAACAAAGGTTATAGAAGGAGGGGTGTGGTTCCTTGGTTAAGTGCACCAGTCAATAGCTTAAATAGTAATTTTTGACTTTAGTAAACTTGCTCTTGAAGAGGTGAAAGTTAAAGTATCGCTAGTGGGGAAGCTTAGTGAGTGTGTTTTTGGAGAGAGAAGGAAAAATTGTGATTGTAATAATTTTTCACATAGTGTATTTTTCTCTGGAGCTGGTGGTTTTTCTCCTGTTTTGGGAGTTTTTCACGTAAATCCTTGCGTTGTGTTTTTCTCTATTTAGTTTAATATTCCTGTCTTTTCTATTTCCAAAAGGGGTGTGTTTGGGAGGGCGAAAATTCCCAACATCAGTCATAACCATTGTGTACACAAGTTCTGCACAAACAAAAAATTCACTGGATAGAAACTAGAAACTTTTTTCCCCCATTTAATGATGCTATTAAAAAATGGTTTCAACAAATACTAAAGAGACATGCAAAAATTGAGCTAGTAAGATTATTCAAAAGCCACTTAAGAGATGTTCACAGATTGAAATTTTTAGCTTGATTTATGTGTATATATATATTGGGAAAACAGATAGTTGGAATGGTATTATCACTACCTGGGGCAATGTATCCATAAGTGCCTGCAATTGCGATTTGATTTGATGAATCGAGATATACCAATCTAGCTGTGCCAAAGTACATGAGCCTTAAATTCCGAGTTCAATAGTATATTGCTGCTTGATACGTCTCGATAAACAATTGGCGGGGTGCAATCATGATGCAAGTAGGATAAAGCATGTGTCACGGGGTGGCACTTGTGAGCAAGTTGTAGGTCACAATGCCCCCGTGTGGCGCCAGCCAAGCTCCCTTGACAAATCCGCCAAGCTCAAGTGTCCACCGGTTTGTTACAAGCAAAGCAAGTTCGATGGCACAATATAAGCATTTACATTGGAAATTGATGGAAAGAAATACACAAGAAGTTAACAAAAGAGTACATTTTTATTGCTAAGAAAGTATTTACAATGCTTAGAAGATAAAAAAACAAGTGCTTGGTTGATTACAAGAAAGGTAGTGGGGGAGGTTTTTCACATACATACCCCCATTATAGTAGCATTTTAAGCTATTTACAAATTGACAAGTGAAAACATAGTGTGTGCTCGAGGAGTCATAACGGACTCTCATTAATTCCACACTTGTCCAAAAATCCTAAACTCTAGGAATGGAAAAATATGTCATAAAAGTTGTGTACATAAAAAAACCTAGCTTGATTTGCTCTTCAGAGCTAGGAGAAATGTCATGCTCAAGATGCACCAAAAAGGTGTACTATGTGTAAATTTGGCATTGGCCCTTCATCATCGCCACGGAGGGAATTACATCAAAGGGCTTGTTAGGACTTAAACTCTTATATATATACAAGGGTTTAGACTCTAGGTTGTGCGGCAAAATGTGGCCGAATCGTCCCTCAAACGCGAAAGCGCCGTTGCTGCCTGCTGCCTTGGCTAGTGCCTTGGCTGCCATGTTGGGCATTATTAGGGCTACCTTGGGGCATCTCATAAGGCATAAATGGGGCTTTTTTGGACAATGTTTGGGCATTGTTTGGGCAATGCTTAAGCATTTTTTTGGCCATCAAATGAGCACCATTAGGCCCGTCTTTGAAGCATATTGCCTTGGGCATTGGTTGAGCACCCTTCGGCCTATTGTTAGAGCACCTTGGCATGACGTTAGGCATCCGTCCACCACCATTCTTGGCACACCTTGGGACCTTCAGGCTAGTGCGAAGACACTTGCGTGGAACGTCATGGGACGCAAGGAAGCAACTCGTGACGACATGTGATGTTTTTTTGACAATGCATACCTGCCGAGTCCATGCTATAATTCAATAGCTTGGTCATCAATTCGCAGGGCACAAAATAAGCTTCCCCTTTCAATGTACTTGTACACTAGGAACATGCATCTGTTGTGTAAACAAAACCCGTAAAGCTTCACTATGTTTCTATGCCGTATATTAGTTAACATTTGTACCTTGTTTCTGAAACTCTTGTTGAAAGCTGGATCCTCATTTTCGAAACGATGAAGTTTCTCCAAGGCAACTACTTTGTCACTAGACAACTGTGCTTTGTAAACGTTGCCATAACCGCCAGTTCCCATGCAATGTCTAATGTCAAAATCATTCGTTGCCCTGATGATGTCTTCATATGCAATTTTCCCATCATAATCCAGATTGAGCACATATTCCCATTCTTCGTGACTCTTGCCTCGCTTTGGTTGTTTTTAACATTAGACCGACTGTATATCACAATTCCAATTAAGGTAAGAAAAATTGTGATGGGAAGTGAAATGCCAAGAGTAAGCATGAAAAGTTTCTTCTTTTTGTTAGCCATCGAAGGAAAACTGTAGTAGGGGAATTCCTAGCTTTGTGAGTTGGTTGAGAAGTGAATCCCTGTGGTGGACATTCAACGTCAGATGTATATGGTATTTGACCATCAAGAGCATTAATGGCAAGTCAACAGAAGGGAAGGAACAAGGAGAACTTGGGATTTCACCAGAGAGGTTATTGTGGGAGAGATTTAAGTATTTTAGCCATTCAAAATACGCTAGTCCAGTCAGTATTGATCAACTCAAATGGTTACTACTCAATTCTAGGTGCTTCAAATTTCTGAGTTGTTCAAGGGCCTTCGGGATAGAACCGGTGAGCAGATTCTGTCAGAGGTCTATATACCAAATTGCATAAGTACATTTGATGGGTGGTATCTATTGTATGGAGGAGAAGTTTCAACCACTTATGGTGATTGAATTCAAAACACTCAAATGTGTAAACCAACACAGAAAGAAATTTTATTCAATCGAAAAAACAATTATAGAGAGCTCCTCTCTTACTCTAACTCTCTTCTCCTCCTTATTTTTTTTTATACAATACTACAAATACTTCTTCCTATTTATTGATAAACTTTCAAGTGTGGACACAAAGTGTGAATGAAGAATAGGCCTTCAACAATGGCTGCCTTCAACAATAGCTGTCTTCAACCTTCAACATTGGCTACCTTCAATCTTCAACACTGGTGGCTTCTAGATGGTGGTTGCTACAATTCAATAATGGATGGCTTTGAGAATGATCAAGTTTAATTTTCAACAGTATCTAGCCAGAAAGTTGGTTGGATGACAAATCAAGATACCCAAGACTAGACAAATCCCCAAGTTCAAGAGGTATCATTCCGGTGAACTGATTTGCAGACAGATCAAGAGAGTAAAGATACATCAATTGACCTAGAGAAGATGGGATCTTACCCTTGAGGAGGTTATGGCTGAGGTCCAAGCGATCCAAATGCATCAAATCCCCTAGAGGAATTAGACCATCAAGGTTGTTAAGGCCCAAATGCATCACACTCAAATTCTTTTGGTTCCCTGTTTCTGAAGGGATGGAACCGCTAAGTTGATTTGAGTAGAGATTTAGATGGGTCAAATTGGTCAAATGACCAATAGACGGATTGTAGCAGTCAGACTGTTGTTACTCATATCCAAAACAACCAAGTTTTTCAAATTTGCTATTTCTGTGAGGATAGAACCGCTAAGTTGGTTTGAAAAGAGATACAAATGGATTAAATTGGTCAAACGACCAACAGATGGAGGGATTGAACCCGTGAAGTTGTTGTTACTTACATCCAAAACAACTAGATTTTTCAAATCCTCCATTTCTGTAGGAATGGAACCGCTGATATCATTATTAGAAATGTCAAGGTGGACTAGTTGGGTGAGGTTACCCAGGCCGGTAAGAGGTTGCAAACTTTCAACAAGGTTATTGTAAGAGAGATCGAGGTAGGTGAGGTTACTCAGGCCGGTAAGAGGTTGCAAACTTCCAACAAGACTATTATAAGAGAGATCAAGGTAAGTGAGGTGTGAAAGAGTACCGAATTCGTAGGGGATGGCTCCAGTGAAGTAAGAGGACCTGAAATCAAGACGTTCAAGGTTTGGCAAGAAAGACCAATTCAACCTCATAAGATTTCTGCCTTCCCTCACCCAATAGCGGGAAAGGTCTATCTGAGTGGCACTTCCTGCCTCGTTGCAAGTTATGCTTACCAACTCGCAATGGTTTTTTTTTTTTCAAGCAATGTCATACCACCAACGGCAATTGAGTAGAGCTTTCGCCTCCACTGATAACGAAAACGGTGATACTGGCGCTAAAATAATAAGCGTCGCCATGCATGCTGCTACGAGTACGCTAAAGGTAACAGAGGACGATATGTTATTATCACTCATAATTGATCCCTAAAGTAATGAAAATTCACACATCCTTATATCAAGCTTAATAAGCTTTTAAAGGTAGTGTGGTGTGAGACTCTCTTGACCCTGCCGGCGGCACATGAAGTCAAGCCATTACTTTTAATGCTTTATGTTATTTGTTAGGAATATGCTATGGATAATGCTCTATGTTATGTACCTTCCTGAACGTTGTAGTCATGACTTGAATGATCGAACGGACTTATCCAGGCACAGATCCAACGGCCTTGGTCTCAGATTTTGACTTATCGAGAGAGAGAGAGAGAGAGAGAGAGAGAGAGTGCATAATCTGCTATCGATGATTCTTTCACGATCGGTCTGCATTCAATTTATAATTTCCTTCATCATTTTGTGAAATTCGCAGATCCGTTTACCCCAACAAATAAAAAACCCGACAATTTGATCTGAAAATTTCAAATCCTAATACTGATGCAGTATGGCATAGGTGTTATGTTTCATGAAACGTTCTACCCTTATACCATTAAAAAAATTTTAGTGTGCTGGCTTCCCACAATAATTCACATAGTTTTATTTTCAATAATGCTATATATAAATTAAACTAATTTTTCAATTCATTTTCTCATTCACAATGCATAATGCAGTGAATCCATATTAATATATGCACGTCCAGCACAGGGGCTAATTGCTTCTTCCGAATCAACAGTTTGGACTAATAATGTTATTATTAATAAGAACTAATGAGAACACTAATTCTGCAATGAAATTCATGACTTTTGTACTCTCTCTAATGATCATCTCTAATAACTTTCCCGAGGAAAAATTAATATTCTGATCATATGTAATCATATAACAAACACTCATTACACATCACTATCACTTAGTTTTTAATATATTAGATTTCCAGAGTCTCACACTTCAAAACCGGCCAATGCATATGAAATTATATATATAATATATATATTATATATAGAACTCTGGTCGAACACCAATTATTAAACGGTCAAAGCATGAAGTGCTAAACACTAAAACCGGGTATGTGTAATAAGATGGAGAAATTATTCAGTGCTGTCAGAGCAACATATTACTCTCACTCCACTTCTTACAAATACAATAGAGATGAGTTTTGAGATAAATTCAAGACTCATTACATTTGTGGGAGGTGGAGCAAAGTTGATAAGACTTTTCAAGAATATTGAATAATTTTTTAGTAGTAGGAATTCTGTGAGGAGAAGACGGTTGCACCTAGTTAAATCAACAACAGTCGGACAAACATATGCACACAAATATTAATTCAGTAAAGAAATGTAAACATATCTCTAAATATATTTGAATTAAACAGAAAATTCACATTTTGTATTTTGAAATACCATTTGAAATATCAACATATGCAACTGCAATAGATGTAGCTGGCCATAATACACTTTTTGAAACCAGAAGTTTATATATCCAATTAATTGTTAAATCTAGCTAGCAGACAGCAAATCTTTAATCATGTACCAAAACTTAAAAAAAAAATACAAGAAAATCCATGTATTCATACTTCATAGGCTGGAACTCATAAATTGTTTACGTAGTTGAGGGTTTCTCATCAGTTAAAAAAACCATGTAGTTTCATTCAAAATTGTTTGTGCATTTTGAACTGCTGAATTGCTGATTGATTGCTCGACAATTCAAAACCACAGGCCCCATCGCCCACTTCCAGTTATTATCAATACTTATGATACAACATTGTGTATATACATATACACTCACTACAATGGTAATAACACCCAAGGCCCTGAAAAGAATGTGATATTCTGATTCAGCAATTCAAACTCGGCACTAACTTTATTAGTTTATTGGAAAAATTCTATTTCTTGATTCCCTAACTGCCATAGTGAAATTGTATGAAGAGGTGTGGCCAGAGTTCTCCTGCGAGAAATTAAGGAACCCTTGAGAGACTTGTAACATTGTTGGCCGAGATCTCTGTTCAGAACGCAAGCATGCAAGTGCCTGTTTAACAACGAGAACAACATCCCTTGTGCTAAGTACGCAGCGGAAGCACTCAAATACCAAGTAAATATTATTAATATAAAACCACTTGTACAAACACTTTGCACCACAACTCATACTAGACATTAGATGCACGCACATATACACAAGAAAAGCTTACCACACCTCACAAAGACACACACTCACTGACTTCACTCCTACACACACCTCACTTCCATGCACTAGACTTGTGTGCACTTCACTCTATGTCTCTACAAAAGCCCCATCATCTCCTTATATATGCAAGTATTGGAGGTGGAGTATAATGCTAGAAGTAACTAAAGAGGTGATAGATGTTTCTAGGAGAGAAGTTTCCATAAAGAATAAGAACTAAAAAAATGAAAGATTAGTCTAGGGAGAGAAGGTTCTAGAGAGATATTTCTAGAGATAGAAAGAGATAGCCTAGATGAAAAAAATTCTAGAGAGAACCTTTTAGAAAGAGAACCACGTAGAAATTTAGTGTTGATTCTCAACACTCCCCCTCAACACTAAATTTCTCTTCTTGAACTGCAGCAACGAATTCATTCGTCAATCTTCCATGGGACATCACCTACAAGTTTTCGATCACCATCTTTTACGGTTGCTGCATTGTTTCCATCCTTCTCTCTCACCTCGGCATTGCTCTTCTGGACAACATTTTTATAAATCGATCATACTGGTGGTGGCCAACCCTTAAACTGTGCCTTGGCTGGAAGCTTTGTCGGACCAAGCGAGCAATTCTTTTCTGTGGACATCTTTCCCTTCTTACTCGGATTAGTATTGATATCTAACAGATTGGGCTTCAAATCCACAGTTTTCTCAAACTCTCTGTGCCAATAACCTTGTCTGTATCTGCTTTTTTGTTCAAGCCTATGGCAAACTGGCCACCAATTCTCTATAGCTGCTCATGAGAACTAGCACTTACGCCTTGCTCCAACTCGTCTTGTTTAACAATGACATCCTTAAGACGTCCAATACCTTCATCTCTTTCATTCTCATCCTCCAGGCCTACTGCAACTAGTTCTCCTTGTAGGTCTTCACAAATCCCTATTTCAATCTTGTCATTCCTCAGGGACTCTTCGATAAGCTTCTGATCGAACACTCCTGATGATGATCTTGACTGATCAACCAAACAAGATATATATGTCTTCTTCAACACAGAGTCATTCTCTTCTAGCAGTGACTCATCACTGAGCTTGAACTCTGCTATGGCACTTGAGGCTGAGGCAGGTTGCTCCTCGATCACTTTCACGTCAAAATCTATCTCTACTTCTGAGTATGCCTCCTCATCAAACCTCAGTACAACAAAGGACAATTGACAATTCCACTCTTCTTCGTTCTTGTATTCATGGTAGTAATCACCAAGCCTCGTTGTAGCGAACGACACTTCCCATTCTGCTTCACTATCATACTATTGTTGGTGATCATCAACCCATGTTGTAGCGAAGGATGCGTCAAATTCCCATTCGTCTTTTCTAACAGCCTCCTATTGTTGATCATTCAATGTCACCAGGTTTCCCTCGAATGATTTTCTCCTCAATAGACAATCTCGTGCGAAGAGTCCCCTCTTCCCACAGTTGTAGCACTTATCACTTCGCCTATTAAAATTCTTAGGACCTTAACATGTATCTTGACGCCTTTGAGCTCTCCCTGATTGGGAACTTCTCGCCCATTGAGTCTTCACTTCATCATTATCATCATCTTCTTCTTCTTCTTGAACTCTGGTATCTCTCTATCCTTTCCATCCTCAAGGTTGGCCTCTTCTATTTTCGCTAAAAAAAGCTTCGGTCTCACTCTTTAGTGAGACCCCAGCCATCTGCTTAACCAAAATTTCTTGGTTGGCCAATAAATTCTCCAATTGTTCAAGTGAAGGTTGTGTTGGCCAGCCTTGTATGGCTGTAATGAAACTTCGATACTCGAGCCTCAACTCATGGATAACAATACTTCTTATCCACTCTTCACTGATCTTTGAAGAAGGATCTAACTCTAAGATTTCTTAAGAACCGAGTCGCTAGTGTGTCCCAAGCCTCCTTCGGTGTGGTAGCATGTCTTATATGCTCCAGCATATCCTTCTTGATGGTCGTCTTAATCGTGAACATTGCCTTCCTAGCCTTGATCCGCCACTTTTGGAGTCCCTCGATATTTTTTGTAGAAGGTGGCGTAGTGTCGCTACTACCAACAACTTCCCACAAATCATGCCCCTGCAAATATGACTCCATGCACGTCTACCACATACTGTAGTTCTAGCTGTTGAGCTTCTCCATCGCGCCCATGAACTAGAGATCCACCATTGTGACTTGGTACAACCACTCGTACTATCAAGCAAGCCTTGTCCTAGACAAGCAGCTTCACAATCCCAGATTATGCACGAATAATAATCTCCCCCTCGCACGGCGCCGCAAAACACGGTCTCTGACCGTCTCACTCTAGTAAATCTTCAACTGCTCAACGCCTCAAAAACCGGTCCCTGACCACATGGCTCTAATAATTCTCCACGTGACGACTCTTCAAAAATCGGTCCCTGACCGACCTCGCTCTGATACCAAATTGTTGAGTACGCAATGGAAGTACTCAAATACCAAGTAAATATTATTAATATAAAATCACTTGTACAAACACTTTGCACCACAACTCATACTAGATATTGGGTGCACACACATATACACAAGAAAAGCTTACCACACCACTCACACAAAGACACACACTCACTGACTTCACTCCTACACACACCTCACTTCTATGCACTAGACTTGAGTGCACTTCACTCTATGTCTCTACAAAATCCCCATCATCTTCTTATATAGGCAAGTATTGGAGGTGGAGGATAATTCTAGAAGTAACTAAAGAGGTGACAGATGTTTCTAGGAGAGAAGTTTCTAGAAAGAATGAGAACTAAAAAAATGAGAGATTAGTCTAGGGAGAGAAGGTTCTAGAGACATATTTCTAGAGATAGAAAGAGATAGCCTAGATGAAGAAAATTCTAGAGAGAACCTTCTAGAAAGAGAACCACCTAGAAATTTAGTGTTGATTCTCAACACCCTGCAACTAGTGAATTTGTTGGAGGCAAAAGGCGTGGGTCTGAGATATCATTTAGCATCATGTTTTGAGCCGAAGGTGATGCCAACGATGAGAGGAGTTCTCCCGGATGCCTACCCATGATTGCTTTGATTGCCACTACTCCAAAGCTATAAACATCACACTTCTCAGTCACAACCATTGTGTAGGCGAGCTCTACACAAATAGAAAGTTCATTGGGTAGAAACTAGAATCTTATGTTTTTAGCCTCATACATACATACATACATATATATATATATATACATAACAATAAAAGAGAGACCTGGGACTAGTGTCATTACCTTGGGCTATATATCCAAGAGTGCCGGCAATTATGGTTTGATTTGATGAATCAGGATGTAACAATCTCGCTGTGCCAAAGTCGGAGACAAAAGCCTTCAGTTCTGCATTAAACAGAACGTTGTTGCTCGATATGTCTCGATGAACAATTGGCGGGGTGCAATCATGATGCAAGTACGATAAAGCATGTGCTGTTTCTTTGACTCTGAGTCCATTGTAATTCAACAGCTTCAGTATCAATTCTCAGGGCATAAAATAAGCTTCCCCTTTCCATATACTCATACACCAGAAACATGCATTTGTTGTGCAAATAAAACCCGTAAAGCTTCACTATGTTTCCATGTTGTATGTTAGTTAACATTTGCACCTCATTCTTAAAACTCTTGTCGAAAGCTGGATCCTCAGCTTCCAAACGATGAAGTTTCTTCAAGGCAACTACTTTGTCGCTGGACAACCATGCTTTGTAAACGCTGCCATAACTGCCAGTTCCTATGCAATGCCTAATGTTAAAATCATTTGTTGCCATGATGATGTCTTCATATGCAATTTTTCCATCATAATTCCAAATCGAGCACAAATCACCATTCTTTGTCACTCTTGTCACGCGTTTGTTGTTTTTAAGCTTTGATCGACAAAAGAACACAAGTCCAATCAAAGCAAGGAAAAATGTGATGGGAAGCGAAATGACGAGAGTAGGCATGAATGCTTTCTTCTTTTTTGGGGCAAAGCAATAGGTGGAATCCTTGGTTTTATCGCATAGAGTTGGGTCAGAAGTGAAGGCCTGGTCTGGACATGCAAACTGAGATCTTTGTGGGATTTGACCCTCCAGAGCACCGTATGACAAGTCATGAGCTATTACGTAGCAAAGACAATTGGAGATTTGGCCAGATAAATTATTGTGTGACAGGTCTAAGTAATGCAACCGAGGCAAATAGGCAAGGCCACGGAGTATAGTTCCATTCAAAGAATTATTACTCAATCCTAAGTGCTCCAAGCTGCAGTGTTTTTCCAGCTCTTTCGGGATAGGCCCACTGAGCAAATTATGAGAGAGGTCCAGATACCAAAATCCGTTCATCAATTGACTTAGAAAAGATGGAATCATACCTGTAAAGAGGTTACGGCTGAGGTCCAAGTGAGTCAAAAGCCTCAAATCCCCTATTTCTGGAGGGATGGAACCGTCGAGTTGATTTGAATAAACATACAGATAGGTCAAATTGGTCAAAAGACGGATAGTAAAAGGAATTGGACCGGCGAGCTTGTTATTACTTATATCTAAAACAACCAGATTTTTCAGATACCCCATTTCTGTGGGTATGGAACCGCTGACGACATTATTGGAAATGTCAAGGTGGACTAGTTGGGAGAGGTTCCCAAGGGTAGGAGGCAGCAAACCTTCAAGACGATTGGAAGAGAGATCAAGGTAGGTGAGCTTTGAAAGAGTACCAATATTGTCGGGGATGCCTCCAATGAGGTAAGAATGCCTGAAATCAAGACGTTCAAGGTATGGAAAGGAAGACCAAATCAGGTTCTCAAGCTTTTTATTCATGTAGTTATTACCAGCAAGGTTTATCTGAGTGACACTTCCTGCCTTGTTGCAAGTGATGCTTGCCAACTCACAGTGATCTCTTGAAGAAAAGTTTCCCCACCAACCGCTACTAAGTAGAGCTTTCGCTTCCGTTGGTGATGGATACGATGATAATGGTGATGATTTAGTTGTTAGAATAAATGGGTGTAAACCTATTATTTTGTTGATCTTTGAGCCAATATAAATGTGGGACCCATGCATCCTTTATGTCGGGTCATTGGTGCGTTGGATTCACCTCCGAGAGGAGATGAATCTAGACTATTTACTTGCTCAAATCCGTGTAGGATTGAATGAGTTATTGGCTTCCAAAGTCACCCCCTTGAATATGGGTTATGTAGTTGAAAGTGGGTTATCCCACATTGATTTCTTATGGGAAATAAGTTGTCCATATATAACCCAAGTTTGGAGTAAAGTTTGGGCCCCAAGGGGCACCCCACTTTTGTGAAAGGGGGAGGACCTATGGAACCCATGGGTTGACCCAATACTCCACACGCGCGCGCCGCCGCCCGCCCGCCCGGGACGTGGGTCGTGGGTTCGGTTCAAGTCTTTTTTTTTTGGGCTAGGGTCGGAATTAAATTAATTAATTATTTTATTAATTAATTTTATATTAATTAATTAATTAATTTCTGACGGTTTGACCGAACAGATGTGACCGTTGACCGAACAGGTGTGACCGTTGACCGAACAGGTGTGTCCCTCCGGTAAGGGACTGTTTGGCTGCTGGTACCTGTTCGAACCAATGTTTCGAACAGGCACCTGGGCTCTATAAATAGAGCAGCATTCTAGCATTCATAACATTAGAAAAATTCTGATTGTTGCATACAACGAATTCCTTCTTCCTCCCGTATTTTCTTCCTGAGAGAGTTCAGATCATCTGGTGAAGCCGCCGAGCAGTTTTTATTGAAGTGCTGCCTAAAGACTGCTGAGATCGTTTTATCCTGGGAGTCAGACGCCCATCATCCCGTGAGCACCAACTGTGGGGGGTGAATCTGTCTTTAAGGAGAGAGTGTGAAACACTCGACTCGATCTATCTTTCGATTTCTACATTTTCTATTTTTGTGAACGACAACCGGGTAAGTCGTTACGATTTAGTTTGTTCTTATTCAGATTCTAATTGCCTTCTAGTTAAAATTGCTTCTAGTTGATAATTAAATAATTCGTGTTATCTTATTGGTTGTGATCACTAATTATACACGTAGTGATTAAATAGGAACTATTTATCCAACATTAGTAAATGCTGGCGGCCAAATAGTGATACTCGCCATGTACAATGCTGCTATGAGTACTGTAGAGTAACCAGAAGAGGATATGTAATTCACTCATAATAGATCTCTAAGATAATGATCACATATCAATGCTCAATAGGCTTTTAAAGATATTGGTCTCAGGCTCTCTTGACCCTGCCGGCGGCATAGGAAGTCAAGCCCTTGTCTTTTCCAAAACCTTTTCAGCCCTCTTCCTCTCTCGAGCAGTCTGTGTGTTCTTTTAATAAATACCCATCATCATGTTGAATTCTAGTCAATATATAGTGTATTCAATTCCTAATAATGGCAGAGGAGTTATGTTTCATATCAATGTAATGAAAAATTCTACAATTATGCCATGAAATTTAACTCTGCTGGTTTGCCACAACAATCTATAAGGTTTTATTTTTTATCCAAGCCAAGCATTTTATCCCATATAATTTTCTTGTTTATAATAAATGCTATTTTTTTCCCTATGTTTAGTGTAGAATAAAATATAAGTGTGAGATCAGCCGAGGACTACGGCCGAGCAACTAGCTGCTACATGATTGGACGTATATCACCATACTCCCCTAGTCCTAGCAAATGGCACTCAGTTCATATCTTTAAGTTCAACCATTGACAAGGTTGAGTCATACATTCCGGCCAAAGACCGGGGAAGTTTAGGTGTATAACTGCTGCAACGATTAGGATATATTAAAATGTTATTAAAAGGTCAAAGCATATGGATGTACCAAACACCAAAACTTGGACTATTTCTTGTTTCTCTTGTTTTACTATTTTATCCGAATCTTGGGTATTTTTAGCAGCTATGATGTTCCCTTTCCTTTATTCTTTATTTTTCTTTTTGGTTGAGGTGAGTAAATTTCAATCAGGAGAGTGGTTGAAAATTAAGAGTAAACAATCATTTAATCCCTTTAACTTTGTCTCAAATTCTAATGTCATCTTTGAACTTCTATTTAAGCCCTCTAATTTTTAAAAAAAATTAATGTGGTTCAACTTTCAAAATAAGTAAGGAAATTAAATATTAATTATACTTTGGTCTTCTAAACTATAACTTAATATTACTTTATGCCCATTCAACTAAAAACAATTACATTTTTACCATCACAAAATTTAATGTTAGAAATTTGTTTGGTCAAAGTTTTATATTAATCTTTAAAACAAAAAGAAAAAATTAATTTCATGACTGTGAAATGTTATAAATCATCTCAAAATATCTAAAAAAATGACGAGAATGATTTATAAAATCTTGCATTTGTGAACCACCAATTATTAGCCCTGACAATATCAAAAAGATTTTTGAAACTACACATTTGTTAACCAGGGACAAAATTTTTTTTATTATATTTGATAAGAAATGCTACAAGTGTTTAATTAATTATTTTTTTTTGTCAATAACATTAATACAAATTTAAATTCTCATAATTTAGGGATAAAATATAATGACTTTTAGTTTAGCAGATAAAGTGAAACTAAATCATAATTGATAGGGTCAAAGTGTAATTAATAGTTAATTGTTTTAACTTATTTTAAAATTAGGGACTACATTGACTTCTTTTTAAGAGTTGGATGACCAATATAGAAGAAATCAAAGTTCAAAGATGACTTTGAAATCTGAACCAAAGTTAGAGAGGGACAAAATGATTGTTTACCCAAAAGGGTAATGCTATCCAAATAAAAAATTTATACAAAATTTTTATACAAAGGGATGTGTTTTAATGAGAGTCTTTCACTTCAAAACGAATACCTACTATAATACATTTTAATTACAAAACAGTCACTGTTACATTATTTTGTATGCAAATTTTGTATGAATTTTTTTATAAGAGTAACATTTTCCAAATGAAAAGGTTGTAACATAGACATTTACAGTTCATTGCATTTTTTTGGTTGCCCCTGGAACTTGGAATAACGAATAGCACTGTTTATAGTTTGGTTTTATTTTTAATTTTGTTCAATCTAACAGATAGAAAACCTTTAATCAAGTGCCAAAACACAAGAAAATCCATGATAAACCTCGCCTAATTTCCATCAGCGGAATTATATATTTCTTGATTCATCAGCTGCCACATTGTGATTGCATGCAGAGGCTTTGCTAGCGGTGGTCTGCGAACAAGAAACTCTCGAGACACCTCTTGCATTGTTGGCCGAGATTTTGGATTGGGATTCAGGCATGCCATTGCCACTGCTGCTATGACAACCAAATTTTGAGCAACCAGTTGATTGACATAAGGCAACAAACGGGAGTCTAATACATCCTTCAGCAGCATATTTTGAGCCGACGACGATGACATTGAAGAAAGGAGTTCTCCTGGATGCCTTCCCATTATTGTCTCTAATGCCACCACCCCAAAGCTATAAACGTCACACTTCTCAGTCACAACCATAGTGTATGCAAGTTCTGCATCAACACCGGGATATTTTATGAGTGTGAAAACTATATGATTTGGCAAACAAAACAATAGGTGGTAGTATTAGTAATTTACCAGGAGCAATGTAGCCATAAGTGCCAACCACTAAGGTTTGATTGGAAGAATCAGGGTCCAGCTATCTAGCAGTGCCAAAGTCTGAGACACAAGCATCCAGTTCTGAATTGAGGAGTATGTTGCTGCTTGATATGTCTCGGTGAATAATTGGCGGGTTGCAATCGTGATGCATGTAAGACAGAGCATGGGCAATGCCTTTCACTACATTCACTCTCTTCACCCAATCCAATTCCGCAGCTTCGACATCATCTCTCAATACGCAAAACAGGCTTCCCCTCTCCATGTACTCGTAAACCAGAAACATGCATCGTTTGTGTAGACAAAATCCATAAAGCTTGACAATGTTCCGGTGCCGGATTTCTGATAGAACCTGTGCCTCATTCCTAAAACTTCTGTCGTAAGCCGGCTCCTCACCTTCCAAGCGGTGAAGTTTTTTCAAAGCAACTACTTTTCCACTTGGCAGACGTGCTCTGTAAACGCTTCCATAGCCTCCTGTCCCAATGCAATATCTGATGTCAAAGTCCTCTGTTGCTTCAACAATGTCCTCGTAAGCTATCCTTCCATCATAGTTCCATATTGAGAACAAATCTCCGTGCTTCATCGCCCTTCCCTCAGATTGGGGTTTCTTAGCTTTGTGTCGAGAGAGGAACATGATTCCGAGAACAAGAAAGGCAACAAAAATGGCAACAGGGCAAAGAATGATGATATGGCGCACGACACTGACCTTCTTTTCCCTTTTAGTTATGGTCGTAGAAGTTTGATTGCAACAAGGCGTATTGTGTAAGTTTTGGTTGCCAATGAATGCCTCGGGATAGCCGTGCCTCAGCTGAAACTCCTTTGTGATTTGACCATCCAAAGCATTGTAAGACAAGTCGATATCATACACGAAGATGAGAGAATACGGAACGGTTCCAGTGAGATTATTGTGGGAGAGATTCAAGGTTCTTAAGTTGGCGATAGTATAGTTGCCAAGCTCAAAAGGTATCTGTCCACTCATATTATTTTGGGCAAGGCTTAGAAACCATAGATGGGACAGGTTTCCTATTTCATGGGGTATCTGGCCGTTAAGTTCGTTTGCAGAAAGGTCAAGGTACTCAAGGGAGGTTAATTGGGTAAGTTCATCTATAAAGGTGCCACCTATTTGGTTGTCAGAAAAATCCAGTAGATACAAACGTTTCGGATTTCCAAGTTCTTTGGGTATGGAACCTGTGATTTGGTTAGAACCAAGGGACAAGTCTGTCAAATTGATTAAATGACCAAGACCTGAAGGAAGCGGGCCTTCGATTTCGTTACCACTAAGATCGAGTCCAATAAGATTCTTCATATTCCCTACTACGGAAGGCAACGAACCAGTGATGTTATTATGGTCGAGGTACAGATGATTCAGATTGGTCATATGCCCTAGAGTTGCAGGGAATGGACCAATGAGTTTGTTGTTACTCAACTGGAGATTAACCAAACTCTTCATATTCCCTACTTCTAGAGGAATGGAACCAGTGATTTGATTCGAATGTATAGACAGATGGGTTAATTTGGTCAAAAGACCAAAAGTTGAAGGGATTGGTCCACTGAGTTTGTTACCACTGAACCAAGGGGACAAGTCTGTCAGGAAACCAAGGTTGTTAGATCTCAGATTTAGAGCAACCAGATTGATTAAATTCCTCCAACTTAGTAAGATTACAAGACCTGAAGGAAGCGGGCCTTCGATTTGGTTACCACTAAGATCGAGTCCAATAAGATTCTTCATATTCCCTACTACGGAAGGCAACGAACCAGTGATGTTATTATGGTCGAGGTACAGATGATTCAGATTGGTCATATGCCCTAGTTTTGGTCTCGTGGAAGAGTGTCCAATTATGAGTTGTCCATCAAATTTTTTCCAAAAAAAGAAAAAATGAAAATCAGCACCTAACATATAGAGTTTGTGTAGATACACTACTATTAAAAAAAAATTCAGTTTGATTCGAAAAACTTTAGAATATTTTTTTAATATATTTTATTTTTGACGGTTAAATCCTTTTGTATAAAATTTAATGGCTAATATTGTCGAATATTATTGGTTCTTCGTGTATTTAATACTTACAATGAGCCTTGTCAAATTGTTCTATTTTTCTACAAAATGCTTGTATGCATCCTAAAATGATATTGAAGGGTGTTTGGATGAGCTGTTTATAAGTCATAAGCTATAAGTTACTTTTAAAAAACTGCCTTTAAAAATATTTTTTTTTAAAAACGTGATTAGATATTAGCTGAATTTTTAAATCACCTAAACGCATTTTAAAAAAGTCATAAGCATAAACCATAAGCTACTAAATAAGTTACGTCAAAACACCCCCTAACAATATATTGTCGGATGGATTATGATTGCAATAAAGCCTTGCCCCATTATATGAACATTTGGCAATAAATTGATGCTACGAAATTCATCCGAGTATCATATTTATTACAAATCATAGGCTCATAGCTACCCATTTATTTCGCAATATGGTGGGGGCAAACACTAAACAAGATGGCCTAAATCCCATCCCAACTTGCTTTTAAGTTATTTTTTTACTCATAGCTCTCCTATTCCTTTTATTCATCTTTCAAACTCAAGCTATTAGTCCAAATACAAAAAAAATATGCTATTAGAGGTGGGGCGTGGTGGGCGGGCCCGTTTCCTGAGTCAAATTGTCACTCTTAATTTTCTAAATTGAGGTTATATCCACCAAATCGCACCGTTTTGGACAATCGTTTGCTATAGTTTTTTCATTTAATTTTTTTTAAGTTTAGAAGTAAAAAAAGAAGCCAATTTTTTTAACTTTTATATTTTTTCTTCGGCTAAAATAAAAATAAAAATAAAAAAGTCAAAAAAACTCTAATTTTTTTTTCTTATAAACTTAAAAGAACTTAGAAAAAAAAACTGAACATTATACCCACCTTCATTCTGCAACTTTCACACTCATCGACAGCTAAGGGGATTTTGAAGGAATTGCAGAAATTTATTTACTTTGGCGAAGTCTTTGCTCAATTGAATCTCTTTTACTGGTAACTCCTCCAAATTCAGCATGCATTTTGTATGTGTATATACGCATGTGCATATATATATACTCGCAGTCTCGCACATACATGCAAATGCAATTTTGGCTTTCAATGTAAACCTTAGCGATATAGTCGGAGAGTTATAGCGATCTGCGGAATGTGAAAATCTTGTGTCTATGATTGTGAAACCTAACAAATTGGTCGAAGGTTTGTTGTTTATTCGAGGGTTAGGTGAAAGGAGAAACAAATTCAAACCATCGATTTTTTTTCCCTTAAAAGAGATCAAAAAATATTTTTGTTCTTCGACGATACTCGTGTGGTTATGTATACTTACGTTTGTAGTGTTTATAAATGGGTGCAGATTGTGATGATTGATGAAATTTGAGGTCAGCGGTGGTTTTATGTGAAACCTTTGTCCTCGGTAGTAGGAGAAAATGGTTTTAGTGTTGGCAATTGGGGATCTTCACATCCCACCTAGGGCACCACATTTGCCTCCAAAATTCAAATATATGCTTGTTCCTGGCAAGATTCAGCACACTATTTGCAATGGCAATCTTTGAATCAAAGTATTTTTTTTTTTTTTTTTGTTATAAAACTTTTACTTTCTATTTTCATTTCTGTGTGACTTACCGGTTTTCTTCTTGTTAATGTTTTATTTAATCCGCTTTGAATTATGGTGCTTCCTTGTCATATAAGGGAATGACTTTGAATCGTAGTCCCCAAATTATATGCAAAATATGCATTGCTTTTGATAGATCTTGTTTGACTTCAGTATGATCTCTGCAGTTCTAACCCCACCTAGGCTGAGGAATGTGGTAGTAAGAGGCAAAATAGCTGAGAGCATTTTGGGTAGATTTCTCAACTAAGAAGAGCCTTGACTTACAAATAGATTTTGGATTTGCTGATTTGCTTTCTGCATGCATTGCAGGCCATGAGGGTCCAGTAATGGCACCATATTGTCCCAGCAATAGTTATTTTTACTAGGAAGGATACGAGTTGGAAATGTTTTTGGTTTACTGAAGGGCTGTTTAGGCACTGTTGTTCAAATATCTCCTGTTCAAATCTCTCCGAATCTTGGGGCATTTTCAGTAGCTATGAGGTCCTCTTTCCTTTATTGTTCATTTTTTTCTTTTTTGGTTGAGCTGAATAAATTTCAATCAGGAGAATAGTTGAAAAATGACAATTGTAGCATAGACAAATACAGGTCATTGCAATTCAAACTCTTCAAACCCTCCCATTCCATATTCCCTGTAGCATATTTGTCATTGTGGCCGTTTGGTTTTATTTTTAATTTTTTTGGATGAAAGACAATCTTTGAACCCAAGTTTATACATCCAATTAATTGTTCAATCTAAGAGATAGAAAACCTTTAATCAAGCACCAAAACACAAGAAAATTGATGATCTACCTCGCCTAATTTCCATCAGCGGAATTATATATTTCTTGATTCATCAGCTGCCACATTGTAAGTGCATGCAGAGGCTTTGTTAGTGGTGGCCTGCGAACAAGAAAGTCTCAAGACACCTCTCGCATTGTTGGCCGAGATCTTGGATTGGGTTCCAGCAGCCATTGCCATTGCTGCTAAGAGAACTAAATTTTGAGCAACCAGTGGATTGACAGGAGGCAACAGACGGGGGTCCAATACATCCTTCAGCAGTGCATTTTGAGCCGACAACGATGAAATTGAAGAAAGGAGTTCTCCGGGATGCCTTCCCATTATCGTTTCTAGTGCCACCACGCCAAAGCTATAAACGTCGCACTTCTCAGTCACAACCATGGTGTATGCAAGTTCTGCATCAACAGCAGCATTTATGAGAGTAAAAACCATACGGTTTGACAAACAAAACAATATATACTTGTAGTAGTTTACCAGGAGCAATGTAGCCATAAGTGCCAACCACTACGGCTTGATTGGAAGAATCAGGATCCAGCAATCTAGCAGTGTCAAAGTCCGAGACACCAGCATCCAGTTCTAAATTGAGTATGTTGCTGCTTGATATGTCTCGGTGAAAAATTGGTGGGTTGCAATCGTGATGCATGTAAGACAAAACATGGGCAATGCCTTTCACTACATTCACCCTCTTCACCCAATCCAATTCCACAGCTTCGACATCATCCCTCAGAACACAAAACAGGCTTCCCCTCTCCATGTACTCATACACCAAAAACATGCATCATTTGTGTAGACAAAACCCATAAAGCTTTGCCGGATTTCTGACAGAATGCGTGCCTCATTCCTAAAGCTTCTGCCATAAGCCAGCACCTCGCCTTCCAAGAGGTGAAGTTTTTTCAATGCAACTACTTTTCCAGTTGGCAGATGTACTCTGTAAACGCTTCCATAGCCCCCTGTCCCAATGCAATATCAGATGTCGAAGTCCTCTGTTGCTTCAACAATGTCTTCGTAAGCAATCCTTCCAATCATAGTTCCATATTGAGAACAAATCTCCGTGCTTCATTGCTCTTCCCGCAGATTGGGTTTTCTTAGCTTTGTGTCAGGAGAGGAACATGATTCTGAGAACAAAAATGGCAACAGGGCAAAGAATGATATGGCGCACGACACTGACCTTTTCCCTTTTAGTTATGGTTGTAAAAGTTCGATTGCAACAAGGCGTATTGTGTAAGTTTTGGTTGCCAATGAATGCCCCTCCAAAGCATTGTAAGACAAGTCGATATCATACACGGAGATGAGAAAATAGGGAAGGGTTCCAGTGAGATTACTATGGGAGAGATTCAAGATTCTTAAGTTGGCGTAAGTATTGTTTCCAAGCTGGGAAGGTATCTGTCCACTCAGCGTGTTTTGGGAAAGGTCTAAAATCCATATATAGGGAAGTTTTCCTATTTCAAGGGTTATCTGCCCTGTAAGTTGGTTTGAGGAAAGGTTCAGTTCATTCAAACCTTTCATATTTCCAAGTTCTTTAGGTATGGAACCATTGATTTGGTTAGCACCAAGGAACAAGTCTTCCAAATTGGTTAAATGATCAAGAGCTGAAGGGAGTGGGCCTTTGATTTTGTTACCACTAAGTTCTAGTCTGTAAAGATTCTTCATACTCCCTATTTCTGGAGGCAATGAACCATCGATGTGATTACGGTCGAGGTACAGACTAATCAGATTGGTCATATTGCCTAGAGTTTGAGGCAATGGACCAACGAGTTTGTTATCACTAAGTTGCAGAATAACCAAACTCTTCATACTCTCTACTTCTGGAGGCAATGAACCAGTGATGTAATTACGGGCAATATTTAGATGAATCAGATTGGTCATATTGCCCAGAGTTGAAGGCAATGGACCAACGAGTTTGTTATCACTCAGCTGCAGAACAACCAAACTCTTCATATTCCACACTTCTAAAGGAATGGAACCATTGATTAGATTGGAATGTATAGACAGTTGAACCATATTTTTTGAATTCCCTATTTCTAGAGGAATGGAACCACTAATTTGATTTGAATGTATAGACAAATAGGTTAATTTGGTCAGAAGACCAAAAGTCGAAGCGATGGGTCCACTGAGTGCATTACCACTGAGGTCCAGAGAGGTCAAATTGGATAAATGACCAAGCACCGGTGGGATTTGCCTATGAAGATTGTTGTAACATGGGTCTAGAGCAACCAGATTCTTTAGATTTCCTAAACGAGGAGGGATTGAACCACTAAGTTGATTCACAGAAATATGGAGTTCCTCCAATTAAGTAAGTTTAGCCAGTGAAAAGGGTAGCTTACCTGTGATAGAATTCCGAGACAAGTTGAGGTATTTGAGTTTTGAAAGTGCCCCTATCTGACTCGGGATGCCCCCACTGAGTCCACTTCGGCGGAGATCAAGAAGGACAAGGTTTGGGAAGGAAGAGAAGTTTAAATTTTGAAATTTCTCTCCCAGATTATATCTGTAAGGTAGGCTTATCTCAGTGACGCTCCCAACAACATTGCAAACTACACCAGGCCACCTGCAGTGACCCGAGTAGTTTCTCATTTCGTCAGCACCCCACCAGCCGTTGTTGAGCATAGCCTCCACTTCTCGTTCATTTGAGAAAGATGATTCAGATACCTCCGCCATCATAATAGTACTAAAGATGGTAGCATAGTAGAAGATAAAGGTAGCCCACGCTATTACCATTTCTAGAGAAACGGAAGTGGAAATGGAGGAGGCCATGATCTAGTTAATGGATTCTGGTTGATTGTAAAGCCTTATTATGCTTTGTAGACTTACATAAAGTCTGCTCTTCGGTTAGGCACAAGCAATTTATATGGGGTTGAGTTATGGTCTTGTCGAAGAGTGTACAATTTTGTATTGTGACTCAAATTTTTTTTTTAGCCCAAAAAATCAGCACCTGCATCTCGAGTTTGCTTAGATACATTGGTATTAAATATTCAGCTTGATTTGAAGGACTTAGAACATTCTGACATCATTCTGATTTTTAACTGTTAAATCTTTTTGTACAAAATTTAAAGGCTAATATTGTCAAATATTGGTTCTTTGTGTATAGGGATGTGAACAAGCCGAGCCGAACAAAGGGTTTTTCGAGTAGTTTGAATTTTTAAATATATATAAACTTATCGAGCCGAATTCGAACAGAACTCAAAAAATTAACGAGCTCTAAAATGTGTTCAAGCATGATTTGTTTACATAACGATCCTCTCAAACAAGCTTTTAACGAGCTGAGTTCGAGTAGTTTGGTTTGTTTTATAGTTTATTTGTACATATAATCTTTAAAAGGGGCTTAATCAAATTGTCCTATTGTTTGACAAAATGTTTGGCTGCATGTTAATACGAGGCTGATAGTATATGAACAGGATATATTATGAGGGACGAAGCTATAAGGGGGGCATGGCCCCTCCTAAGGTTCAAAAAATCTCATTAGATGTAGTATAAATTAAGGTATAAAAATTTTAAAATACTAAAATAGCTCCCCTAATTTTAAAAATATTATATTTAATATCTTATGCAATTTGATTGTGGCCCATTTTGTTGCTATTTGGACTTTTTTTTATTTGTTTATGTCTCAAGTTTTATGTTTACCCGTACCTAATTAATTAACATATAGGATAAATTTTTGTACAAAAAACATAAGTTTTTATTTAATTTTTTTATAGATTGGTTAGACTTGTTTTTACCCTTCTAGTTTCTATTGTGATTACGGAACATGCACTTTAGCTACAAATGTTATTAAAACAAAATTTCAAAATAAAATGGGAGATGATTTAAGATTGAATTGATGTTACTTTATATTTTGATAAATTAAATGTAACTTGAATTATTAGTTGTAATTTTTTTGTAGAATTATTCTTGGTCCCCTTATGACGAATCCCTGGCTTCGTCCTTATATATTATGACTACAGTAAATCCTTACCCCATCATATGAACAATGGCAATAACTTGATGGTACGAAACTTTGAGTTATATTTTTACTCCATAACTTACTTTTAATCCGTTTGTTCATAGTTCAAGTGAAACGTGAGACATGACAAGCCCTATTCCATGGTTAAATTACCACTCCTAATTTCATAGACTGAGGCTCCATGCCCACCAAAAAGCATCCCACCAAAAAGCATCGTTTTGAGTACTCATAATTGATCTGTTATTTTCACTCATAATTGATCTCTAAGATAATGAGCATGCATACATCCTCAAATCAAAGCTCAATAGGCTTTTAAAGATATTGGTATCAGACTCTCTACACCCTGCCGGCATATATAGGAAGTCAAGCCATTGTCTTTTTTAAAACTTTTTCAGCCCTCCTCCTCCTCCTCTATCGAGCAGTCTGTGTTCTTTTAATGAATCCCCATCATCATTTTGAATTCTTGTCAATATATATAAGGTATTCAATTCCTAATAATGACATAGGAGTCTTGTTTCATATCAATTTACTGAAGGTTTCTAAAGTTATACCATAAAACTTAATTCTGCCGGCTTGCCACATCAATCTACGTGGTTTTGTTTTTGTTACAAGCCCAGCAATTCATCCCATAAAATTCTCTTGTTTATAAAAAACGTTATTTTTTGTCCTAAGTTTTTTGTGCAGGGACTGAGTAATCTAAGTTTAGTGTGGAATAAAACGTGAGATCTCCCGAATACTAAGGCCGAGCAACTAGCTGCTGCATGATTGGACATATATCACCATAATCCCCCACCCCTACCAAATGGCACTCAGTTCATCTCTTTAAGTTCAACCGTTGACAAGGTTGAGTCAGACAGCTACGGCCGAAGACTGGGGAAGTTTAGGTATATAACTGCTGCAACGATTAGGACATATTGAAAGGGTTAATTGCAGCGGTAGTTCTTATAGTTTTATTTCAACAAATATACCTTCATTTTGCAATGGGTGTCTAACAAGTCCAACCGAAAAAGGGTGACGGCCAAGTAGAATAACAAGTGATCACGTGCCTTGCACATAAGGGTTAAAATGTTAAAGTCACATGATTACCTTCAAGTGGGATCTCCTATTCTTCTTTCTCACTCTCTCTACCATTAGGAAAGCTTCACACCAGGCCGGATATAATAAGGGGCAAGTGGGTGCAGCTGCCCCGACTCACTTGAAAACTTCTACATTTTTTCAGTTTATTTATAAATAATTGGCCATAGTTTTTGAATTTCTCAACATCTGTCCCCATATACAAAATATACCCCACTAACCCCTTTAATTTTAACACAAAAAAAAACACACAAGCACAACCCTTTATTTTAGTAATAAATTTTATTACCTTTAAACGTTCAGTATTTTGTTTGATCAACCTGAATCCCTAAATTCCAGCCGAAGACTGGTTTCGAATCCTAGCAAATCTCTATGTTTAAACTTCTTCCATTGCAAACTGTGTTGTGGCCTGTTAATCACAGGCATTTAGGGTTATCATGAAAGTTTGATAAGCTAATAGGTGAATAAACAGAAGAGAAATGCTATTCTTACAAAAGAAGATTCATATCATACAAAGTGACGTGGCAATGACAGTTTTATGATTAAAAACTTTTATGGTAGGTGTTTGTTTTAAAGTGAAAGGCCTTCTCATTAAGACAGCATCATTTTGTATGAAGTTTGATAGGGGATTATCTAACAGAAAATTCACATTTTGTATTTTGAAATACCTTTTGAAATATCACATATGCAACTGGATTTAGATCCAATTAATTGTTAAATCTAGCTAGGTTCCATCAATTCATACTTCATGGAAACTCATTAGCCTTCGTCATTAGTTTCATTCAAAATTGTTTGTGCATTAAAATGATTGATTGCTCTTCAAAACCACATCCCCCACTTCCAGTTATTCTTTTTGTAATATGGGTGGCCCTGAAAAGATCTAATCAAGTCCAAAGCCGAAAAGTGAAGTATGAAGTGTCAGAGTTCTCCTACGGGAAAGGAAAAGTGTTACGGCTCAAGTAATTGAATAACAACATGTTGTGATCACAGTGCCTTGCACATAAGGGTTAAAATGTTAAAGTCACATGATTACCTTCTCTTCTCTCTTTCTTCTCTTTTCCGTTGGCCGCTAACGTTCAAGCCACTCACACACGACCCACCATGGCAGAACAATGGCCACTGAAGCTATGATCTCCTATTCTTCTTTCTCACTCTCTCTTTCCATCCGTGGGTGGCCACCATTAGGAAAGCTTCACACCAGGCCGGATATAATAAGGGGCAAGTGGGTGCAGCTGCCCCGACTCACTTGAAAACTTCTACATTTTTTCATTTGTTTATTTATAAATAATTGGCCATAGTTATAAAATAGAGTATTGCTCTCACTGAATTTCTCAATACTTACATCTGTCCCATACTAATTTACTGCCATGTGGCAAAATATATTATAGTAGCAAAAAAAAAAATTAGTAAAACCTGTGTAAGTTTTTTCAATTGTATGTCACTAACCCCTTATAATTTAACACAAAAAACACACAAGCACAACCCTTTATTTTAGTAATAAATTTTATTACCTTTAAACGTTCAGTATTTTGTTTGATCAACCTGAATCCCTAAATTCCAGCCCTTTTATTCTCTCCAACACCACCCAACCTTCAAACTTCACTTGCAGGTTTCGAATCCTAGCAAATCTCTATGTTAAACTTCTTCCATTGCAAACTGTTGAGACTTTGTCTCTTTATTTGATTGTGGCAATTATGTTAATCCCACATTAGAAAGGAAACAATTCTTTTGCAGGCATTTATTAGGCAACTTACTCATGAAACTTTGATAAGCTACATAGGGCCCATGAATAAACAGAAGAGAAATGCTATTCTTACAAAAGATTCATATAAAATTTGCATACAAAGTGACGTGGCAATGACAGTTTTATGATTAAAAACTTTTATGGTAGGTGTTTGTTTTAAAGTGAAAGGCCTCTCATTAAGACACATCATTTTGTATGATTTTTTGTTTGTATAGCATTATCTCAAACAGAAAATTCACATTTTGTATTTTGAAATACCTTTTGAAATATCACATATGCAACTGGATGCAGTTGGCCATAATACACTCTTTTTGATAGATCCAATTAATTGTTAAATCTAGCTAGCAGACAGCAAATCTTTAATCATGTACCAAAATTTTAAAAAAATACAAGAAAATCCATCAATTCATACTTCATGGACTGGAACTCATTAGATGTTTATGTAGTTGAGGATTTCTCATCGGTCAAAAAACCATTAGTTTCATTCAAAATTGTTTGTGCATTTTGAACTGCTGATTGATTGCTCGACAATTCAAAACCACAGGCCCCATCCCCCACTTCCAGTTATTATCATTACTTATGATACAACAGTGTGTATATGCATATAAACAAATTACAACGGTAATAAACCCCAAGGCCCTGAAAAGATCAATTCAATCTCGGCATTGACTTTATTAGTTTATTGGAAAAAATCTATTTCTTGATTCCCTAACTGCCATAGTGAAATTGTATGAAGTGTCAGAGTTCTCCTACGGGAAAGGAACACTTGAGATACTTGTAACATTGTTGGCCGAGATCTCGGTTCAAAATGCAAGCATGCAAATGCGAGTTTAACGACAATATCCCCTGCAATTAGTGGATTTGTTGGAGGCAAAAGGCGTGGGTCGAAGATATCATTTAGCATCATGTTTTGAGCAGAAGGTGATGCCAGTGATGAGAGGAGTTCTCCAGGATGCCTTCCCATGACCGCTTCTAGTGCCGCCACTCCAAAGCTATAAACATCGCATTTCTCACCACCATTGTGTATGCAAGTTCTGCACAAAGAGGCAGTTCACTGAACAAAAAATAATAAGCTCTTTTTTTTTCTATAGGATTTTACTGACTAAATAAAATATGGTTTTGACGAATACTGTTAAAAATATTTTCAAAATATATAATATATGTAGTAGTTTTTAAGTTTTTCAAAATAATTTTGACTAGTTTTGAAGAAAGTCTTTATTGCTTTATTAAATGAATCCCACATTAGAAAGTGAAAAGTTTGGTAAGGCATTTATAAATGCCAACAACTTTCTATGTATTGCTTTAGAGCAATGATTAGATATAGCACTCAAGTGTGAGCATGTGTGCCACACGCACGTCTCGCGTGCAAGTCGCGTGGCCTAATGTGGCGCACTTGGCACTTGGCACTTGCTGCGTATGATCAAGACCATTGATTTTTGTCAATCATGATAATCAATGATCGAATGGCTAAAACATAAGCAAAAAGAATTGTATGGTGAGAATCACACCTGATCATAAAGGTGTGATGAATGATCTGATCAAACAATGAATAGGTGCGATCTACACCGTTAGATTATAACAGGGCCGATCCGACAGCTGTGTTTAAACCTGCAAGTAACTGTTAGAAATCATTTATTATTTAAATTCTAACAGTCATATCTAGTCCAAAAAGACACCAAAATGTCTATAAAACATGGCAGATTCGCAGACGATAGACACATATTTTTCCTGGAACTTCTCTCTATATTAAAAGACATTATAATTCTTGATTCTTTCTAGTTTTTATTGTTCATCATCTCTGAAGTCTGTTTCTGCAGAAATAGACATTCAGATTCTTGACAGATTTAATAATTAGAGGGTATTTGGGTCTGATTTCGTGTGTGCAACACGCAGTCAGAATTACAGATTTTCTGAGCTTCATTGTATCCTGGAGGCGATTCGCCATTAACACGGTACACACCAGATTCTGAGAATTGGTGAGAGCGAATATCGTCTTAAGTAAAGCGATATTAATCGTGCATTGAACGTGATTATTCACCTTCTCCTTCTTTTTACAGATTTCTACACTAGCAAATACTAGGGTAGTCATGCAAAATTTTAGTTAGATTAATCAAAACAAAGACTTGAGAAAGATAGTATCACTACCTGGGGCAATATACCCAAGAGTGCCGGCAACTATGGTTTGATTTGATGAATTGAGATATAACAATCTGGCTGTGCCAAAGTCGGAGACAAAAGCCTTTAGTTCCGAGTTCAACAAAATGTTGTTGCTTGATATGCCTCGGTGAACAATGGCGGAGTGCAATCATGATGCAAGTAGGATAAAGCATCTGCTATTTCCTTGACGATGTTTACCCTCTGAGTCCATTGTAATTCAACAGCTTCAGTTCCAATACTCAGGGCACAAAATAAGCTTCCCCTTTCCATATACTCATACACCAGAAACATGCATTTGTTGTGCAAACAAAACCCTTAAAGCTTCACTATGCTTCGATGCTGTATATTAGTTTACATTTGCACCACATTTCGAAAACTCTTGTCAAAAGCTGGATCCTCGGCTTCTAATCGATGAAGTTTCTTCAAGGCAACTACTTTGCCACTGGATAACTGTGCTTTGCAAACGCTGCCATAACTACCAGTTCCTATGTAATACCAAATATCAAAATCATTTGTTGCCCTAACGATGTCTTCATATGCAATTTTTCCATCATAATTCCAAACCGAGCACAAATCCCCATTCTTCATCACTCTTGCCACGTGTTTGTTGTTTTTAAGCTTTGATCGACAAAAGAACACAAGTCCAATCAAAGAAAGGAAAACTGTGATCGGAAGCGAAATGACGAGAGTAAGCATGACAGCAATAGGTGGAATCCTTGGCTTTATCACATAGAGTTGGGTTAAAAGTGAAGGCATGATCTGGACACGCAAGCTGAGATCTTTGTGGGATTTGACCCTCAAGAGCATTGTATGACAAGTCGTGAGCTATTATGTAGCAAAGACAATTGGGGATTAGGCCGGATAAATTATTGTGGGAGAGATCTAAGTAATCCAACCGAGGCAAATATGCAAGGCCACTGTTTATATTTCCATTCAAAGAATTATTACTCAATCCTAAGTGCTCCAAGTTGTAATGTTTTTTTAGCTCTATTGGGATAGGCCCACTGAGCAAATTATGAGGGAGGTCCAGATACCTTCATCGATTGACTTAGAGAAGATGCGATCATACCTGTAAGGAGTTTACGGCTGAGGTCCAAGTGAGTCAAATGCCTCAAAAGGGATGGAATGGCTAAGTTTTTTTTTTTTTTTTTGGATCAATAAATAAATTTAATAGACTAAAGAATATCCAAGGCTCTGGGAGTATCCATAAGTAACAAAGGTCAAGGCTAAGCAAACAAAGCATAGCTATAACTCAGAGAAATAGAAGGCAAAAAGGCCAATATGACCATTACATATGACCACAACATAAAAAGCCAACTATTAAAGCTGACCAAACCAAATATAAGTTAGCAACAAGAATACAGCCCCATCACAGCTCTCTAAAATTCGGAAAAGAAGCATAAAGGACCCTGTATACTTGTATCTTGATGTTGCGAATGATGGCCGAGGAATGGGTGACTCTGCTCTCAAATAATCTGGCATTCTAGGCTTCCCAAAAAAGATAAACAGTGGCAGAAAACTCAATCTTCTTTGTAATCGTCTGTAGACCGATGCCTCTAGCTTCTTTGATAATCCACTTAGCAGCCGCTTTAATAGTTGATAATGCCCGAGACAGGCCCAACCAGTTTTTAACAGCTGGCCAAATCTACCTTACCACCGAACATTGAAAATATAGATGATCCAAAGACTCAATCGGAGCACAACAAAGCACACACGAAGTATCTTCAATCTGGAGGCTCAACTTTTCCCGAGTAAGCAAACTGTTTTTAAGGCTAAGCCATAAGATGAAGGAGTGCTTGGACAAAAGAGAGTGATGCCAAACTAATTTGGCCCAACACACATTCAAACCTTAAGACCGAAAAAAATCATAAGCAACTTTGGTATTAAATTTACCTGAATCTGTCCACTGGTGCAATCTGGCCAAGGCAGTCGGTATTGATCCTTCAAGTGTCACAATTCGATCGCTCACTAAGCCAAGCTACCGAATCAAAAGGGAAGCTTGTTTTGCCGAGTCAAATGCCTCAAAAGGGATAGCATGGCTTGTTAGTGCAAAAATCTGTAAAATGAAGAAGAAGATGAATAATCGCATCCAAGGCACGATTAATATCGCTTTCCTTAAGACGATATTCGCCCCCACCAATTCTTAGAATCTGGTGTGCACCGGGTTAATGGCGAATTGCTTCCAGGATACAATGAAGCCTAGAAAAATTTGTAATTTTGACTGCGTGTTGCACACACGAAATCACACCCGAATACCCTCCGATTATCAAGTCTGCCAAGAATCTGAATGTCTATTTCTGCAGAAACAAACTTCAGAGATGATGAATAATAAAACTAGAAAAAAATCAAGAACTGTATTGCCTTTCAATATATAGAGAAGTTGTAGGAAAAATTATATATTTTTGTCTGCGAATTTGCCATGTTTTTATAGACATTTTGGTATCTTTTTGGACCAGACATGATTGTTAGAATTCAAATAATAACTGATTTCTAACAGTCACTTGCAGGTTTAAACACAGCCGTCGGATCGCTCATTTCTTAATCTAACAATGTAGATCGCATCTATTTATTATTTGATCAGATCATACATCACACCTCTATGATCAGGTGTGGTTCTCACCATACGATCTTTTTTGCTTATGTATTAGCCATCCGATCGTTGATCATCATGATTGACAAAAATCAATGGTCTTGATCACATGCCACACACGCACGTGCCTAGTGCGCCACTAAAGCGTCACATTGCGCCACGTGACTCGCATGCGAGAAGTGCGCGTGGCGCACATGTGGCTTGCTACACATGCTCACATTTGAGTGCTACACCAAATTATTGCTCTAAAGCAATATATAGAAAATTGTTGACATTTATAAATGCCTTACAAAACTTCTCACTTTTCGATGTGGTATTCATTTAATAAGGCAATAAAAATTTTCTTCAAAACTAGTCAAAACTAAAATAGAAAAACCTCAAAAGTACTACATATATTATATATTTTGAAAATAATTTCAACATGGCTAAGTTGATTCGAATAAATATACGGATAGGTCAAATTAGTCAAAAAACCGACAGATGAGAGGATTTGACCATTGAGCTTGTTATTACATACATCTAAAACAACCAGATTTTTCAGATTCTCCATTTCCGTGGGGATGGAACCGCTGATGACGTTATTAGAAATGTCAAGGTGGACTAGTTGGGTGAGGCTCTCCAGGGTAGGAGGTAGCAAACCTTCAAGATGATTGTATGAGAGATCAAGGTAGGTGAGCTTTGACAGAGTCCCAATATCGTCGGGGATGCCTCCAGTAAGTTGAGAATGCCTGAAATCAAGATGTTCAAGGTTTGGCAAGGAAGATCAATTCAGGTTTTCAAGCTTTTTATTCATGTAGTAATAACCAGCAAGGTTTATCTGAGTGACACTTCCTGCCTTGTTGCAAGTGATGCTTGCCAATTGACAGTGATCTATAGGAAAAACGTTTCCCCACCAACCGCTACTTAGTCGAGCTTTCGCCTCCATTGATGCTGAATACTACGATAATGGTGATGATTTAGCAAATGTTGGCGCGAAAATAGTGATAATCGCCGTGCACACTGCTGCTATAAGTACCGTAGAGTAACCAGATGACGACATGTTATTTTCACTCCTAATTGATCTCTAAGACAATAATCTCATATCAAAGCTCAATAGGCTTTTAAAGATATTGGTCTCAGGCTCTCTTGACCCTGCCGGCGGCATAGGAAGTCAAGCCATTGTCTTTTCCAAAACTTGCTCAGTCCTCCTCCTCTCTCGGGCAGTCCGTGGGTTCTTTTAATAAATCCCCATCATCATCTTGAATTCTCGTCAATATAGTGTATTCAATTCCTAATAATGGCAGAGGAGTCATATTTCATATAAATGTAATGAAAAATTCTATAATTATGCCATGAAATTTAATTCTGCTGGCTTGCCACAGCAATCTATATAGTTTTTTTTTTATCCAAGCCAAGCATTTTATCCCATATGATTTTCTTGTTTATAATAAATGCTATTTTTTTCCCTACGTTTAGTGTGAGATCAACCGAAGACTAAGGCCGAGCAACTAGTTGCTGCATGATTGGACGTATATCACCATTGGCACTCAGTTCATATCTTTAAGTTCAACCATTGACAAGGTTGAGTTATACAGCTCCGGCCGAAGACTGGGGAAGTTTAGGTGTATAACTGATGCAACGATTAGGACATATTAAAATGTTATCAAAAGGTCAAAGCATATGGATGTGCCAAACACCAAAACTGGGACTACTTCTTGTTTCTCTTGTTCTAGTATCTCCGAATCTTGGGCATTTGTAGTAGCTATGATGTCCCCTTTCCTTTATTCTTTATTTTTCTTTTTGGTTGAGGTGAGTAAATTTCAATTAGGAGAACTATTGAAAATGAAGGGTAACAATCATTTAGTCCCTCCAACCTTTAGTCCCTCCAACTTTGTTTCAAATTTTAATGTCATTTGTGAACCTTGATTTATGCTATTTAAGCCTTTCAACTTTTAAAAAGAAATTAATGCGGTCCAACTTTCAACATAAGTAAGGAAATTAAATATTAATTATATTTTGGCTGTCTAAATTATAACTTAATATTACTTTACCCCCATTCAACTAAAAATAGTTACATTTTTACCATCATAAAATTTAATGTTAGAAATTTGTTTGGTTGAAGTTTTATACTAATCTCCAAAACAAAGAAAAAAAATTAATTTCATGGCTACGAAATGTCATAAATCATCTCAAAATGTCTAAAAAAATGAACAAAATTATTCATAAAATCTTACTTTTGTGGACCACCAATTATTAGCCCTGACAAAAATTAATGCCTAAGAGATTTTTAAAACTACGCATTCGTTAACCATGGACAAAAGAATTTTATATTGTATCCAATAAGAAATCTAGTAGTGTTTAATTAATTTATTTTTTTTTTCAATAGCATTAATACAAACTTAAATTCTCATAATTTAGGGGTAAAAAAAAATGATTTTTAGTTTAGCGGGTAAAGTGAAACTAAATCATAATTAATAGGGTCAAAGTGTAATTAATTTTTAATTTTTTTAACTTATTTTAAAATGAGAGACTACATTGACTTGTTTTTAGAAGTTAGAGGCCTAAAATAGAAGAAAACAAAGTTGATTTTGAAATTTGAAGCAAAGTTAGAGGAGAACAAAATGATTGTTTACCTAAAAATGAAAATTGGAACATAGACATAGAGTACATTGCATTTTTTTTGTTGTCGCGAGAACTTGGAAGAAAGAATAGCACTGTTTATAGTTTGGTTTTATTTTTAATTTTTTTCAATCTAACAGATAGAAAACCTTGAATCAAGTACCAAAACACAAGAAAATCCATGATAAACCTCTCCTAATTTCCATCAGCGGAATTATATATTTCTTGATTCACCAGCTGCCACATTGTGATTCCATGCAGAGGCTTTGCTAGCGGTGGTCTGCGAACAAGAAACTCTCGAGACACCTCTTGCATTGTTGGCCGAGATTTTGGATCGGGATTCAGGCATGCCATTGCCACTGCTGCTATGAGAACCAAATTTTGAGCAACCAGTTGATTGACATGAGGCAACAAACGGGAGTCTAATACATCCTTCAGCAGCATATTTTGAGCTGACGACGATGACATTGAAGAAAGGAGTTCTCCTGGGTGCCTTCCCATTATTGTCTCTAATGCCACCACCCCAAAGCTATAAACGTCACACTTCTCGGTCACAACCATAGTGTATGCAAGTTCTGCATCAACACCAGGGTTTTTTATGAGTGTAAACTATATGATTTGACAAACAAAACAATAGGTAGTAGTAGTAGTAATTTACCAGGAGCAATGTAGCCATAAGTGCCAACCACTATGGTTTGATTGGAAGAATCAGGGTCCAGCAATCTAGCGGTGCCAAAGTCTGAGACACGAGCATCCAGTTCTGAATTGAGGAGTATGTTGCTGCTTGATATGTCTCGGTGAATAATTGGTGGGTTGCAATCGTGATGCATGTAAGACAGAGCATGGGCAATGCCTTTCACTAAATTCACCCTCTTCACCCAATCCAATTCCACAGCTTCGACGTCAACCCTCAGCACACAAAACAGGCTTCCCCTCTCCATGTACTCGTAAACTAGAAACATGCATCGTTTGTGTAGACAAAACCCATAAAGCTTGACAATGTTCCGGTGCCGGATTTCTGACAGAACGCGTGCCTCATTCCTAAAGCTTCTGTCATAAGCCGGCTCCTCGCCTTCCAAGCGGTGAAGTTTTTTCAATGCAACTACTTTTCCAGTTGGCAGATATGCTCTGTAAACGCTTCCATAGCCTCCTGTCCCAATGCAATATCTGATGTCGAAGTCCTCTGTTGCTTCAACAATGTCTTCGTAAGCAATCCTTCCATCATAGTTCCATATTGAGAACAAATCTCCGTGCTTCATTGCTCTTCCCTCAGATTGGGGTTTCTTAGCTTTGTGTCGAGGGAGGAACATGATTCCGAAAACAAGAAAGGCAACAAAAATGGCAACAGGGCAAAGAAAGATGATATGGCGCACGACACTGACTTTCTTTTCCCTTTTAGTAATGGTCGTAAAAGTTTGATTGCAACAAGGCGTATTGTGTAAGTTTTGGTTGCCAATGAATGCCTCGTGATAGTACTGCATCTGCTGAAACTCCTTTATGATTTGACCCTCAAAAGCAGTGTGAGACAAGTCGATATCATAGAAGCATGCTTACATCAGCTAAAAGAGGATCCACTAGCTCCACCCCAGAAATATCCAGCGAGTGACATGAAGCCAAACTTCCTCCACAACCTTTATGGACCATAGAAGGTCCACAAGCAAATCCACGCCTCCACTGTTCTTGTAATGCAAGCCAACCATAAGGGCCATCACCACAATCAGCATCAAGCGCCACATCAACGAACAAAGTAGCTTGCTGGACAAGAAATGCCAAGCCATCAAGGAATTCCTGAAGTGGTTGCCTCAGCCCGTAAGAAAGTATACCCTCCTCGTTAGATGAATGGGGAGGTAAGGGCGGGCAAATTTCCATACTTGGTGACATAGCAGGTTTTGCACCTTTAGAAACTCCAACAGAGCGCCAAACACCTACAGGTGCATTAAGTGGCCCATCTAGCAGTCCTCCATCGATATCACCAGCTATTCTAACTGGTATAGTTTCTTTCTTTTTCACCTCATACTTGCCAAAAACAATGTCTGTGGTGGTGCTTGGTTCACCATGCAGCTGATTCAGAACAGTACCTCCAGTTAACCTACTCAAGCCCATAGGTGGAAGGCTGCAAGAAGATAACAGGGTATGTCGAATCTTGCACATAGAAGCTTGGAACATAAGGCATTCAACTTCAGTGGCAAGCACAGTTCGCATAGACGAGAGGAAATTTTCTGTTCCAAATGTTGCTTTGTTCATTTTCTTCTGGATGGATTTGCCAGCAATTGTGGAATTGAAACCAGAGTATGAAGATGGTGCTGCCAGCTCATGTGTAGCAACACCATTGTTGCAAGCAAATAATCTTTTTTCATGCTGCTCTTTCCCACTTTCAACAATTGTGTAATATTTCTTCGTGTGGAGAATGGAAGTTGAATCATGCCTGCTGGGACATGCTTTTGAATTTACAGCCATGCCAGGCTTCTCATCAGATTCATCTAAACAGGGAGATGAAGGTGGGGTTGCAGAATATACATAACTTTTCGGGCTTGAACTTGCACTCTCAACTTTTCGAGATTTTGGAATGTATGGACTCCTGAAAATTGATGTTGAGAACTCACTTGTTGGGGTTTCAACAGCTCCATATTCTGGAGCAAATGCCATCAGTGCTTCAGCTTTCAATAAATGGACAAACTCACCCGTAGAAGATGCTGAAGTATAATTAACTGCACCTGAAGACGTGGCATTCTTTGTGACTTCTTGACTTTTGCTAAGAGACTCCTCTGTGGCTACTGGAGGCAGATTAAAATTATCAAAAGATGGAAATCCTACAGGCAAAAGCATCTGATCTGCAACATCCATAATCCCAGTACAAGGAATGCTACCGACATCTCCACAGTCCAGTACAGAAAACATAAGAGCCTGGGACTCTGCAGTTCCTGGGGGCTTCACCAAATAACGGATCATGATTAGTTTCTTCTTGCTAATTCATAACATTATTGAAGAAAAACAGCAATAAGAAAATAGAAAACAAAGCATAAAAGTAATCGTAAATGTATAAAGCAATTTTTGAATAAACAGCAGAGCAAAGAATTCTAAAGGAAAAATATTGAAGAACAGGATTCAGCATCAATGCTATTCAGTTGGCATAGGAGATTTAAATCAAAAAATTCAAAAAATATATATCCTAAATATAATAACAAAAAGGGGGCATCCTACAACCTCTTTTAGAGTTTCATCAACACAAAGTACAACTGTAAACTGCAATATTTGTGTTCCAATGAAAGGAAGATGTATTATATTTCAATCATGTAAGAACCTAGTAGAAGTATATATAGATACTGTAATACAGAACATAACATTTGTTTAAAGTCAACTACAGAATTACTGTTTAAGTTTTCAAATTTTTGATATCATGATTGGTAAATTGTAGTAGCCTAAGAAGTATGGATAAGATCATGGGGGCCAGATACCATGATACTTACATCCCAATACAGTAATTTTAAACAAAAAAACCGAGGGACACAGCAGGGGCACAGCAATAAATTAATATATATATATATATATAAATGTACAGAAGAAAATACTTACTATTTCTTCATTTTTTTCACATTACAAATACATCTATATTTTATTATATCAAAATAGTAAGAAATCATTTCCACAATCTACGCTTCGGAAAAGAAGTGTGAAAAAAAAAGTTTTGAAATATATTTTAAAAAGCTTATTGATAAACAACTTGAAAGTTTTGGACTATAGAATTCGTAGAATTAAAAATTCTAAAGGATGAGGGATTAATAGATATAAATCCACATTGCTTTTATTTTATCATTGGCTTCCAAGTAATATTTTTAAATTTGTAATTTGTTTCATGTGCATCTCAGCAACAGATATGTGCGTCCACCTAGTGTCCAAAGTGCGTCTGGTTCTAAAAAAGAAAACAAAATAATGTGACGTAATTGGATGCATGTCCAACACGTGTCGGGGAAGGACCAAAAAGTGTTGCCATCCGACACAGTCACTGCACCTTCTTACTAGTGTTTGTGCTTCTTAGGTAGGAACTATCATCCAAAAAGAAAAGAGACTAAAGGAAGAGCCTAGGATTCACAATGATAATTTCTTACAGATATTTGAATTAAATACAAGATGTCATCATTGCATCTGTGAAGGACAGGGATTATATCTGCAGTTGTGCAGCACCTCCATGGTTCCTTGTTAATAGTACTCACATATCAAAAAAGAAAAGAAAAAAAAAATTACCTCCCCAATAGGCAAAGCATCATTTTCAAAGAAGTCACCAAAATCACCAAACTCAGAAAGAAGTGCTTGGATATCCATGCAGACACCTCTGTCATCATCATCCCAATTGCAATGTGGTCCAACATCATTTGCAACTCCAGTAATGGCTGAATTGTTAACTTCAACAGAGCCATAATCAGACTGGTATGTGTCTTGCATAGGAGCATGCAACTCAGCCATCCCTGTCCTATGACGCTTGGAACCCTGCAGAGAAAATACGATATGTTATATGCTGGTTCCCATTAATTATCACAAATAAAGAAGAACTAGACTCAAACAAAGTACTCAATTCTTCCATTCAGATCAGAAATGCCTCTCTCATATAAGTCAACTGTCTGCAATCTGTTACTCATATGTGCTTAACTCTTCAATGAGTACCAAAAGCATGACAACAAAAAGGGGGGAAGGGAAGGATAACTCTCAAAATCAGTTAAGTTAAATGAAATAAATTTTACCTCAAAAAAAAAGTGAACTCCATGAACTGCTTTTAAATACCACGGAGAATAAGAACAAATCCATTGACCATCTACATTAGCTCTCAAGACTGATATAACCCCAAAATACTTGGTAAACAGATCAAAGCTCAAGCAAATCCTACATTCTGAATTCACTCTCTTACTAAATGAGGATCGTGCTGTCAAGCAATAGCAATAAAAGGTTGACATCTCCGACATAGTGAGGATATTCCTTAGCAACAACATTAAACAGCATTAAGATAATGATCCGTCATTGAGAATAATCGGAACTGCAATTTTAACACGAGATCTATAATATGACAACTTTCTTCCAAATAACCAGCTTATAATGAAATCAAATTAGTAGAATAAAAAGAACAGAAAAAATAATGTCACACATTTTAGCAAACTACCTCCCTTCTTTATGGCATCAAATAACTATGATGACTTTGTTTACCAAATATCCAAACTAAGCAACAAAGAAAAGCAAATTTGACAAATTTTAGAGAACCACCTCACTACCTCTTTTCTTCACAGCATCAAATAATTAAGCTGCCTCTGTGTACCCCATAGCCAGAATAAGATACATAGATAAGCAAATTTGAAGGGCCAGGCTATCACCAAGCAGAATGCAAAAAGTAGCGCACAGCCATTAGCAGCAAAAAAAATAGATGAACAAACTCCCCATCTACTACTTAAACAAACTAATATCAATAATATCGTAGCAGTGTGGAAGCATGATCACACTCCACACATTTTATTAGATCTACTGACATGGACTTACAACTGCATGATGAATTCTTTTTCTTTTGTTAATTACAGTTCTGGTAAAACACAATCAAAATGGTGTGCGACTACTCTTCTAAAGCTATAAGCAAAGCAAAAAAAACAAACCCTTCTGTCCAGTCCCAACCAAACAGGATAAGAAAAATCTCTCAAAACTTTATTGGAATGCTGTGATAATTCAATTAAAGACCCAATAATCTAGTGATCACAACACCCACATCTGAAATCATTTCTCAGAATTTTTTATCTTAACAATGAGTTTAAAAAAAAAAACAGAAACTCCCTCGATAACACATTGTGGAATGCATTTCTTCGGATCAGGCATTCTTATCTACCACTAAATTCTTTGAAATCCTGAAAAAGGAAAGGAACTACTAGATCCAGAGTTGTTGAATAGGGATGGTTGCAAAAGCCATATGATAGTAATGATACATGGCACAAATTTTATTTTTTATCAAGGAAACTAAAAAAAGGTGATATATGTTATCTGGATTCAGAAAACTAAAAGCATGTGATGTACAAACATTAAATAGTTATTACGTTTAAAAGCCTACATTCAGTTCTTTCTTATACCTGTTCTCAGAACCAAGAGGAATTTTTTAGGCTAGACAAACTAGGATGTGCTTATGCAAGAAAATTTATTATTACGTTACTCATTTCCTTTGATATTAAGTGCTTTCTATCAATCTTCTTGTACCCCAGAAGGGTATTCTTAGGGTTTTTCTTGAGGTAAGGTTTTTGCATCCTCCTCTATCTCATCACTCCATCAGTTACATGGACTCAAAAAAGTGTAGTAGCTGAGGATCATGAACCCAAATCTTAGGATGCTAGGACTAAGCTTGAAATGTGCCCAAAAAAGGGTATGGTCACATGACACAATGCACATTCAGACACGCATCTTTTATTTAATGTGGAACATGTAATAATATTCCTATTGAAGATATACACTAAGAGTTATCCAATTAGATGAAATGTAGTGGAAAATAGGTGTTTGTCTCTGGCTCCCGATGTGAGAACCAACAAAACCTTTTCATGCAATCAAATCTGAGCTTTTTCTTCTTCCATCATTACATATAATCGGGTTGAACACCAGTGTCCAATACATGTCCCATATGCATATCCATGCAGCATTGCCCACACACTAGTACCTGAAAGGAGAAAAAGGAAAAAGAATCCACATAACACAGTTCTACATAATAAGCAGGTATGGTTCCATGACACACCTCATCCCACCCCTGACCACGCCCCTAACCAAAACATGTGCCCTCTGAGGCAATTGTTCCCAAAAAAAATGAAAATAAAAATAGAAGGTTCAAATTCCTAAAAATACCACAAGTCAGTACATCCAAAGGTAAAAGCAATTAAATAGCAATGTACACACACATTTGCATAACTATATTAGTAAACAGACACATTTACATTAAAAAAAGAAGATATTGAAAGTTCAAAGACATTGAAGTTCTTTTATGAGTGTAAACAAAATGCAGTACCGTTTTGGGGCCATCATTTTGCAACTGATCTCTAGAAGATAAACATGAATGTCTGCATGTTAAAGAATCAGCATCTGCCTCAAGCTCGCTAGCTCCAGTGGTCATCTTGTAATCACTATCACTAGAGGTGCTACTAATGCTGTTGATGCTACTACTGTTACTATTGCTGCTGCTATGAGAATCATGTTGAGAGCGGATTCCATTGGGTTTAATCCAATATCCTTCCATAGACTCTATCTCGCCGGCACTGTTCAAATCAAAATTGTAGTGAAAGAGGAAGAGATGAAACTTCCAGGACCAAGTCTTGATAGTAAGATGATTAACCTCTATATATAAAGAAGGAAAGATGAATGACCAACAAACAAAGAGTGATACACAAATGGACTAACCAATGCATATAGGAGGATGAACCAGATAATGATGGCCCTATCCAATTTTGCAGCCAGAATCTGCAAGTTGATCACATCAATGTTAGTTGTTGTAACATAAATATGAATTTCTAGAACCTGAACAAGAAGAAAATTTAAAAAAAGCAGTTTCACCAGTAGGCCACCGAAAAAGATTTAGTCCAGCCTCACAAACAGATTGACTTGGGAAGGCAAGAGAAAGGGGAGAGAGAGAGAGAGAGAGAGAGAGAGAGAAAGGGGAAGACAATAAAGCATCAGATGGTCAGTCCAATTGGATTAGATCCACCGGCCCCACCAAATTTATTCAACTGCCACCTCTAGTCAATCTAGACAGTGCTTTGTTTGTTGGCATAAAATGCAACAACAGGCATGCAGTAACCTATATACCTTTTCAGAGAAGATCTAGCAAATGACGTCTGCAAGACTGGGACAAGCACTGCCCCTGCTGGGTAGATGAATGTCCTTTCACAAACTGAAAATTGATCTTGTGATCTCTTCTGAACACCACTTGCAACTGCAGAAGATTCAGTGTTATGATGCTTGGGAAAATTCTTGTTCATATCCGGGTTCTGTTGCAGTGGCTTGTCATTTCCAGTAGTAGGGCAACTAAGGGTAACTTCAAGATAGCAACTTTGCCCTCTAAGCTGGCAACCAGAAACTTGCGAAACAGGGGATGGCAGACCTATGATTCCATTAGAAGTCCTAAACTTGCTGGAACTGTTCAACCATGTTAACAGAATGAAGAAATGAAGATTAATACAAGCTTTGTAAAAAAAATGAGTAATTTGTTTGACATGAACAAGTAGAATGGAAGTGTGTCAAATGAAATATATAAATGATATCAGATCAATACGACCTTAAATAGACCTGCTTCACAAAGTCACTTGGACAACATCTAGTAACCCTACCAAGCATTCCATGAGGTGAGACAATTACTGCAGAAATACATGGTAAAAGTGAGATCACTACATGATGGAATGGCAGGGAAGCTTCCATAACAAGATATCTTTTGATCATAGTAAAATGATTAAAATTAGTAAGCACTGATTAAAGCGATGAGGGGAGCAAAAACTAAATCGATTCCAATTGCTGTAACATAAAATTTAACATTTTAAGGGTGAGCAGTAGCATAGGGAGCTAAAGTGCTGAAACCCCAAAAACTTTTCCTTCTTTTTCTTTGCTAGTCTAAAACCCATGAAACTAATAGACAACAGAAGTGGAGGAAGCAAGTACCAAAACCACACCAACACTTCCTTTTGTCCAGCAAGGTTCGTTGGGTTTGGCCTAACCCATAGTAACCAAGAAACTCTCCTTGAGAGGGGAAACACACACATTTCTAATGCAGGTACGATAGTATTATGAAAATCAAGAAAAAAAATGTTTCAGATACATTCAGGAAACATATCCAAAATGAACTGGAAACTGAAGGAAAACTTTTTTCTTTAAAAGGAACTGAAGGGAAACTCCACAGAAACTAAGAAGAAACTGGGAAAGAACTCTTTTGGAGACTATTTGAAAATTACTCCAAAGAAACTGAAAATTATTACTCGTTTCTTCATAGTTCCCTATGTACTTTCCTATAGTGATCCACAATTGATTCTTATTAGTTTCACTTTTTTTCTCCATATGTTTCAATCACACATCAATATGTTTTATTAAAGTATATATTTAAATATTGATAAAGCCATATGGGTTAGAAGCAAGAATTTTTAATGTTTCCTCTCTGTTTTGCCGAAATTTCTAATACGGGTACAATATTATTATGAAAATCAAGAAAACAATGTTTCAGATACTTTCAGGAAACACATCCAAAATGAAATGGAAACTGAAGGAAAACTTTTTCCTTTAGAAGGAACTGAAGGGAAACTCCATAGAAACTAGAAGAAGCTGGGGAAAGATTGAAAATTACTCCAAAGAAACTGAAAATTACTACTCGTTTCTTCATCATTTCCTATGTACTTTCCTATAGTGATCCACAATTGATTCTTATTAGTTTCACTAATATTTCTCTGTATGTTTCAATTACACATCAGAGTATATATTTAAGTATTGATATAGCCATATGGGTTAGAAGCAAGAATTTTTAATGTTTCCTCTCTGTTTTGCCGAAATTTCTTGCTAGAAGTCCTATTAGGTTTCACATTACATTATCAATTGTTTCCCCGCTTCCCATTTCCCCTTTACTTGTTGGCCGAGTTTTTCAGTTCTGTTTCCATCCTAATCTGGTAACTATGGTCTAGTGCACCTAACTAGTAAGATTTTAGACAAAATACATAAATGCCAAGTATTGACAAAACTTCAAATAACATAGGGAAAAAGAAAAACCCGCAACCAAAAAAGAAGAAAGCAAAAGCTTTAACTTACCTACTTTGTCCAACCACAAATATCCTTTCCGTCACCTAATCTAGGTTAATTTCTCTATCAAATCACAGGAATCATGTCTTCTCTCAAAAGTCAAAACCTAGACTTATTACCATGGCCCATGAGGGCTTTCTAGTTATTCAACTTGGACCAAGGAACTCCTTATTGAAGCCTCAACTGATGATTGTAAGAAATGCAGTCATTCCTCCCCACCCCCCAAACAAACAAAAACCCCAAACAAGCCCCCCAACCCAAAACCCGCTTCTCACCTGCTGTCCGAAAACAAAACTAAAAAACAAATAAGTACCAAATGCCCTCATTTCTGATAATAGTAATATAGCCACTAAAACATCCCAACATACTTATACTTCAAATCCTCATTTTAGAGGTTACTTGTTTCTTCAACTACATAACATTTACCATCAAAAAGCATGGCTGGCATTATTTCCTATCAGAAAGACACACACCAATTTCCCAAACAGGACTTGAGCCTTGCATCTCCACCTTTGCAAGTGGTAGGAATCCCTCAACCAACGTAATAGCTATTTGTAAAGTATAGATTATAAATAGTACAAACACGTGGCCCAAGAGCAACGTTCCAAAACCCGTCAACAACATCATCCATCCCTCCTTACTCTAGGGAATGGCATCAGAAATCTCCCTCTCCCAATTGATTAACTATACAAGGTTAAAGGGACTCTTTAAAATGGGAATCACCACTTCAATCAACTTACTATGGATTAGTAGGAAAAAAACTAATTAAACTATACCTCGTATGACTACTACCATATAACACTATTGGGACAATTTTAACAGACAAGTACTACACTCTCTCTTGCAATGTCATGTATGTTGGATGAACATGTATCTCAACCCCCACCCCTTTCTTCCTTCAAAACACTACTTACAAAAGAGAAATACAAACGTACATCTACAAGTATGAGAAGCGAAACAAAAAAAATGAGAATTGCCTCATAATCTCGATATGGACATCAAACCAACGAACGAAATAAAAGCAAGATAAAAGAAAAACCTAATTAAATAGCAGATATGATAAACAGATTCAGAATGAGGTGTAAGCCCTCAACCACGAAGCAAATCTTTAATTCCTCTCCTCCCATAAGGGCCACAGAGATATAAAAATGGGGTAGCACATATGAACCAGGTAATGTGGGGAGGCAGCCTTTTGCAACCCAAGCCTAGGGGACTTTATTCAAGATCAAAAAATGAACATCTCCAGACAAAACCTACTAGATTTTTAAATGAAATGAAGGATGACCATGTTGCCAAATAGAAAAGGAAAGAAATGACAGCTTGGAAAAATCCCATCTATAAGGTTACCAGGAAATTAATGAAAATATTAACAAGAACTACTTTCAAATAAAGGAGAAAACCCCTATCACGGATCATTAGTCTCACTCTTTACAATCGAGCAGATTCAAAACACAAGTTCAATGGGGATTTAATTTCATAGGGATAGAGATATATAAAACCTTTTCTTTTACAAGTAAATTTAAGTGCTCTAGAAAACGCCTGATGAAACCTTGTACAACTTCCACATACAAAAATACCCAAAAATCTAAACACTAACATTCACAGGCGCCACCTTTGTGCACTAGGAGGTATACAAAAAGAATACGACATCAACACAGAAAGATCTCCTAAGAAATCCACAAAAACAATATATATGGAACCTAATCTATGAAGGTTAGGACGTAAGGGTGTGAAGACAAAGAAAAAAGGTGAAGTTGTCATCTTACTTCTGTCAAAACTGCAAAACAATAATGGTCCAAGTGAACTTTATTATCAGTTCTCACAAGTTAATGTATTTCTAACTAATCTTTTCTTCAGAAAACCCTTTACACTATTCTATTACGTAGTTATTTAAGGAAGCAAACATTTGCAAAAGCAATTGGGGATTTCATACATTGTTATAATGAAAGGCATCTATCCTTGGAAATTGGATATTCTATGAGAATAGTAGGAAACAGCAGATGGGCATATATAGTATTAGGTCAAATAGCTCAAGCAACAGAAATAGCACAAGCAAGTTAGTGCGTGAGGTGGATCCAAGTCCGAGAGCAGTTAGCTTCATGTGAACATTACTGAAGGTTAGGCATGCATCAAATCCATGCTTACCAGAACCCCAGACTGGCAGGACCAACAGTGGACCATCTCCACTTCATGGCCAGGATACAACCTTCACTAATTTCAAATCAAATCTCTTAAACCCCCCCCAAAAAAAAAAAAAACCAAAAACAAAAACACCTTTCCTTTCCTTCTCTTTCTTTTTCTCTCCTTCTCTCCCTTCCTTACCTAATTCCGTATCACGTACAGTCCTTTCTATGTAGCAGTTATTCTATGCCATGATGCGAAAAATAAACCTATAATATAAGTTTCTAATTTTCTCTATTGTATCAACCAATTTACCCAGAAAAATTAGCTGGCATGGTCTTAAAACATTCTACTGACTAAGAACTCTGCGTCCAAGGAAAAGTTGACATGACAAAGCCAACCAGCATACACAGCAACCAACCTGGAACCTCCTCACCAGAATAATTAGAAGAATGATTCAGTATTTTTTCTCCATGTCACCACTTGAAAGTGTCCGGATATGCCTAAAAGAGAAGTAGAACAAATTCAAATCAATACATCATCTAGGGCATAAAATGTTTATCAACCGCAACTATAGACAAATGCTACAGCACTATGAACAATAGAAGGCATGAAAACTCCACGAACTTTAGAACATGGACAAAGATTGCTTCTTCTGTGGCAGCAAAGATGAACTCCACCACAGGCTGACCTATCCTACAACATTACCAACCAATAATTAGCCAAAATCAGAAGCCGAAATGATTTAATACAACATAAATCAATCCAAACTTTTATCGTAAAATCAATTAAATATAAAAGGGTTATAATTCAAACAAATTCAAAAACACAACCCCAGATACTTTGAAAAAATAAGCCAAGTCATTGAGAATAATTGAATTGGGGAAAACTGAGTAGAAAATTTTCAACTAAAATATAACCCAAATTGGGGACCAAAGTGGTGTACTCCCTCTGTATGGTAGTATAGGTGTTACTAGCACTTGAATTTTGCAAGTCTACTCTCATACTCTCAAACAATGAAATCCAAAACTGATCTGGTCTAACAACTCCAATGTGTAGTCATTATATATTTTAGGGTCGCTTACACTTTAGTTTCTTTTTATCAAGTTAGCACTACAAAGCCAGAAAGAAAATCAAGGATTATGCTTATGGTTTCCTATATGATGTTCGAATATGTGAAACGTCAGATGGTCATTCTGGTTTCTTATGAAACCAAGGTCACATCTCACTAACCCACAAGTTATACCCTTTTGCTCTTGCAATCCCTAAACACTTCTATTTGCTCATGTACCAAACAGCCTCCAAAGCATAATGCCAAAAGCTTGTCCTATAATGACAAATAGCTTCAGTATTAAAATCAATAGTACAAAATTTCCTGAGGACAATCAGAGTCACAGTTTACATTGTAAATGGCAAACAGATTGAATTTTTCCAGATTATGATCTGGAGAAACGCAACCAGTCATTACCTTGAACAAGAGTCCCAAAGGTTTTTTTTTTGTTAGATAAGCACATGGAATCTAACATTTTAAGTGTAGCATGCATTTAGATTACAACGAAGTACAAAAACTAAGACAATAATAAGATGTTAAAATTCTGAACAAATAAGACATGTATGAAAATAAACCTGAAAAGTTCTTCACTTTGCATAAATGGATGATATTTTGAAAATACAACACCAAATCTCATGTAGGAAAGTCCCATCAGGGCTCTGCCAATCCAATAAATTTTTTGTCAACTCATGGCCATCGCAATAGCTCATTAATGAGTAACAGCTCGGAGACGCAAAATATACCTTTCTATACGATTCCTTAAAGCCTGAGATAGAGCAGCTGCAACCTCTTCTGAGTCTCCAGGAGCCAACCAGAGCCCAGATGCAAGAACTTCCACCACAAATTTAAAATAAATATTATAATTACTTACACAATATTCAACAATTCTTTGAAAACTACAAACGAATTTTATAATCAAATAACATGAAGATGTTTTGAAACAATCCAGAAATAGAAGAACCCATTCATAAATACCAGAAAATCGAAAAAAATCTATAATCCTGTTTAGAGTTATGAGGATGAATGTACCTCTTAATCTAGATACAGCAGCCTGGGCGGACTCTATAACTGAGGAATAATGTCCAGGGAGGAAAAGCCAGAGCTTGATTTTCTCATCTGTGTATTCCGTACCGGCAAGCAGTAGTTAGAAAACTAATTCTTGAAATAGTACCGTAAGTCTTATATCACAGCTTATAATCTTTACCGGGGTTGTGGATGCCCTGAGATGGATCCCAGGGTCCAACAAAAGAATTGGTCCATGTGCTGAGAAATCCTTCCTTCTGTAGCTGCAGATGGGATGAAAGCACCAGCAAAGTAGCTGCATCTTTCTGCTCCAGCTTGACACTAAGCCACAAGAAAATTCTAGTTTTAACAGTGAACTTGAACACGCATCACAACATACATTCCAGATTTTCAAATTACAAAGGAATTTAAAATGGTTAAGATGTCAAACTGCCCAAAAATTAAACCTTCTATCAGGTAGAGGGTTGGGATCAGACTCATGAGGGAGAAACTGGAACCACGAAACCTGATGAAGGCCTCCCTGTAGAATTGACCAATAATGTAAAGCAGATATCATGATGTGTACATTATAGAAGTTGACAAACAATCAATAACCAAACACCCGCATCAGTATGTCCCAGCATGCATGATAAAGATAAAGCCAGACCACATTAACAGAATTAAACAATGAAGCAAGAAATACTTGTTCTTTTTTGCCAAAGATTTAAGCATCCAAACTCCCCTTAAACTCATAAACCATATATAGGACTCTGACCTCACTCGCAATTCAGGTTCTTCAGGGCCCTCAAAAACAGAGACCAGAATCATCACGAAAAGAGTGAACAAAGAACACAACTTCAGTGTTCTTGATGTGGAGCATGCCGAAAAGAAAAAGGGGAAATTTGAAATTTAACAGAAGCACACCATCGGCCTTGTATGACTATATTTAGGGTTAATTAGAACCTTGTTCCATGTTCCATAAATTGCTGGTATAATTTTACTTCATAGTTTAATAGGTCTACGAGGCAAGGCCATAAGGATATCTTAGCAATGTCTATATTTGCTGGACATGAGCAGTAATATGGGTCCATGGGTTTTATTCTGATTAATTTATATTACCAGATTAACATACATGGTTTATAGTACGTCAAGAAGATTCTAAATTAACCCAGAACAAACTGAGAATTGTGGTAGTAGTAGGAACAATAGAAATGTAGCAGTTTATATACATGCAATCTTCAATTTGAGGAGGAATTACTATGAGAATCTGAAATTAATAACAAAAAGAACAAAAGAGGAAGAAGAAGTGCTTTACCCTTTCAAAGGTTAGGCAAATCCATATTATTGATACTTTCAACTCCTCAAATTTCCCTTCTCAAGTTGCTATTTACAGCTCTGGAATAGTCCTGATCTCAGCCCCAAAACCGTTCCCTGTTAAATCCAAATCAACCCTAATCCTTTCCTTTTTCTGCTCCAGCTTGACACTAAGCCCCAAAACCGTTCATTGTCGCACTGACAAATTTAAATATCAAGTCAAATGTTTTTTTGCTTATTAAATTAGTTGTTGAGGTGAAAAGATCCATTTTCTTTGTTTATTTTCCCAAACTAATTCTGGTTCCTCAAAGGCACTTGTGTGATATGTTTGGAGAGCAATAAGAAAATCGTTGCCGTTCACTGTCGAATTTTTTCTGAACCAACCAGCTATGTACATCGGGATTCTAGTAAAATAACTGGTGCCTAACTAATCAATTATGGCCGATATGGAACTAAGGTGATGTGGATTTGATGTTGCATGAGTTCAGTTAGTCTAGGACGCTTGGGTCAATAAAGTGCTTAACACATTGAATGCCCCTTTCCTGACAAAATGATAGGAAAATTTTTCATGTCTTACATTTGTTGACCAAGACTAAAAAAATGTGTTTTGACCATTCAAGGTCAATAACGTAATTGTGCCCCTTTCCTGACAAAATGATAAGAAAATTTTTCATATCTTACATTTGTTGACCAAGACTAAAAAAAAGTGTTTTGACCATTCAAGGTCAATAACGTAATTGTGCATTCTCAATTAACAGTGTTAACACAAATTTAAATTATCTTAGTTGAGGGAGTCAAAATATTTACTTTTTTTAGTTGAGGTAGGCAAAGTAATATTAAATTATAGTTGAAGAGTCTTTATATAATTAATCCGAAATGAAATGAAAGTCTGTGATAAAATTTTAAGATAATGCATGCCTGATAGACTAGCCAAAATTATCTAAAATATTGTGGCCTTCCTTCGCGGGCACTGGTTATGTAATTTTGTCGCCAAAATTTTTTTCTTCGTACGATTATAATTTATACTGTGTCGTTGGCTTTGCTAAACAACACTCCCCATTATTATTATTATTTATCAGTTGGTTTGAATATGTGGATTATCTAGCTCGAAAGTAATTAGCGTACATGCTTGGATTAATCTCAGAAGGCTCTTAAAATATTGGCCTCGACTCCTGACCCAGGCACAGGAGTCAAGCCAGCTGAGTCTTTAGGTCTTTCCTCTCAAGCAAGTGTTGCGAATTTTCCTTGTACCTTCTTCATAATTGTCATTATCATGACCTGACTGAATGATTGAATGCTTTTCTTCTTTTTTTTTTTTTTGGTGTGCTAAAGGAAAAAAAAAAAAACAATAAACCCAGCACTAAGCTGGCCCAACAAACATTGTTCCTGCTAAATCAACTTGCAGGAGGGGAAGTAGTCCAAGAGGGGGCCCTATCCAGCAACATAAAGTCTTCGGCATGGTGACTCCCAAATTGGCCAGAAAGTCGGCCTAAAGTTTCCTTCGCGCAGAGTGTGTCTGAAGTTGAATGTTCTATTCCTGTAACTCTAAAATACTGTGTCATTTGACTATTCTTTCCAACGGTCTGGTCCTCTACATTTGTAGTCCCCTCTACGGTTCAATCTTCCATCCGTTTCAGGTCCTTACGATTTTTCCTTCTACCTTCTTGCGCGAGTAGTCTTAGTTCAGAGCAGTTGAATTGGGTTTACGTTACTAAGTCTGCTTAATAGTGGCCTCCAAATAAACTAGAGACAAAGCAATGCAAAGTAATTAGCATCAATCATATGGGGTGGAAGGAGTAACAAGCCAAGGTGTTACAGGTTGTCATTTGTGGCACGTCTGGAACCACGAGAGACTTTAGTGTGGGGCATGTCTAAGCATGGTTAGCTGGTGGCATGATATTCTTGTAATTTGTATTTTTTATATTTATTAGATTTATGAATTATGACTCTTTGAGGAGATAGGATGTTTCCACCTGCAAGTTTGGAAATGGCTCAAAATGATATCATACTCTACCACCTCCTAGTTCTACCAAAAGGGACAACACTCAAGTGAGTTCCCCAAGTGAGTGAGTGAGCGAGACTTGGGGGCTGACTATAACATGTAGCTATAGTTCACATGCTAGTCAAGGGGTTACATGGTGGCATTGTGTCTAGTGGGATAAATTTTGGGCATTGGCGTCGAGGAAAAAGTCGTGGCATTCGCATCCCCTATGTCGTATCCATGCCGTGACGGGGTTTATGCTCATGACTGATTGGGTTTGGATATGCACACTTGCATGCCATGTGCCTCGTGTGCCCCTTGCGTGTTGGATTCAAGCTTGTGCACATGACAGCTTGGTTTGGCTAGCATTGGTGTCACGGGGCACTATGTTGTGGGCTTATTGGTTGCTTTTCAGTTGTGCCTATCCTTGCGGGCAACTACCTTGATGCGGTGTGTTAAGAGCTTCATGGTTGGAGGTGTCGTGCCTAACGGGTGATGCTTGACTCACTCGCATCTCCGGTTGCACATGGCTACCTTATTTGTGCCTCGAGATGGACTAGTGCTAAGCACATTGCTTGTCATGTGTACGCGTATTTGAGAATGATATTACTATCGCCTATAGATTGGGTAAGCCAAAGGGCTTGAGTATCAGAGGACGAAACTTAACAAGATATGTGGGGCATTACAGATAAATCTTGGACAAACGCATAGTTTTATGCCTCGATGTTTGAGTTTGGCTGGATTGATATATAGACGCCTCACGAGTTATTTTTGCTGCATATGATCATGACGGGTCATATTACTATCACCGTATGATACCCGTTCCTTCAGTTCGTGACACATGAGATTGATATAAGAATGAACTAAAAGCCTCGTTATAGAATCTAATTAAGATGATGCTTTATAGACTACTGGAATGTAGCAAGACTTGATTTAGCTCTGGAAAATGACTTCCACTAGTAGATCTTACCCACATGAACTTATTCACACCAATTCCTCGTTTAATCTTTCTGAATCTTTGGCACTTTAATAGCTAAGATGTCCCCTTTTTCTTTCTTGTTTTTGTTTTTTTTTTTTTTGGTTGAGGTGAATTAATTTCAATCAGAAGAATATTAGAAAAAAAAATATTAACATAAATAAATACATTAAATTTGCAATTTTCAGTCTTCAAATCCATTGATTCTATATTTCCTGTTACAGGTTCTACAATCAAATTTAGTTGGCAAAGACAATGAACAAGAAACTTTCAAATTAATGCAACATTGATGGATATCATCAAATTTGTATTTCTTCAGTTGTTGCTAGAACTTGGAAGCAAGAATAGCACTGCTTTAAATTTATAGTTTGAATCTGTGAGTGGTTGGGTTTGTGTTTGTTCTGTTTTTTTGGACAAAAGGGACTTGGGCCTGAGGAAACCCAGGGGTAGCAACCGTAGCATTGATTGTGATTAGGGTTTTTTTAGAAATTTTTAAACTAAATTATTCTACAAACCCAACACTAAGAATACCTAAATCTGACATTAGACTATTTGGATGAGATGAAATCATTGGAGGTTATCTTTAGAAGGAAAAGAAAGTTCCCGAGCTAGATCTGTTCCCGGCCCAATTATTAAAGATTAAATGTGGTGAAAGGATACCAATAATAGAAAGATCCGAGATATTTGGCGAGGGCATACCAATAATATTATCCAGAAACCGAGCTTTTTTTTTTTTTTTTTGAAGTTTAATGCATCTATCTAGTTTCTAGACAAACTCAATATAGTAGCAAGTTCAGGTTTTTAAAAACAAAACAAAGAAAGTAATATAAATTAAAGCAGCAGTACATAGTTACACATTTGCTAACAACAAGACGACTCAGTCCGTTGAGATGGATAGCCACATAAGAGGTGAAGAATCCCGGTGATATAGCCAGCCCTCTTCCAGTTGTTATCATTACTTTTGATACAACAGTGGGTAGGTTTAGATATACACAAATTACAACGGTAATAGCACCCAAGGCCCTGAAAAGAATGTGATATACATCATCTCAAACTCGGCATTGGCTTTATTGGAAAAACTCCATTTCTTGATCCCACAACTGCCGTAGCAAAATTGTACGAAGAGGTGTAGCCAGAGTTCTCCTGCGAGAAAGGAACTCTTCAGATACTTGTAACATTGTTGGCCGGGATCTCGGTTCAGAACGCAAGCATGCAAATGCCAGTTTAACAACCAGAACAACATCCCCTGCAACTAGTGGATTTGTTGGAGGTGAAAGGCGTGGCTCTAAGATATCATTTAGCAGCATGTTTTGAGCAGGAGGTGATGCCAATGATGAGAGGAGCTCTCCTGGATGCCTTCCCATGATTGTTTCTAGTGCTACCACTCCAAAGCTATAAACATCACACTTCTCAGTTACAACCATCGTGTACGCAAGTTCTGCAAAAACAAGAAGTCCAATGGACAGAAATCAAAAGCTAAAGTTTTCCTCTAAATATGGTTTTGACAAGTACTAAAGAGTCAATGTGAAAATTCAGTTGTAAGATTATTCAAAAGCCACTTAGGTGATGTTCACAGATTGAGCTTTTTAGCTTGATATAGGGTTATCTATCTATCTATCTATCTATCTATATATTGAAAAAAAGAGACTCTGAAAAAGGTAGCATGGCTACCTGGGGCAATATATCCAAAAGTGCCAGCAATTACGGTTTGATTTGATGAATCGGGACACACCAATCTAGCTGTGCCAAAATCAGAGACGAAAGCCTTCAGTTCCGAGTTCAACAGAATGTTGTTGCTTGATATGTCCCGATGAACAATTGGAGGGGTGCAATCATGATGCAAGTAGGACAGAGCATATGCTGTTTCTTTGACAATGCTTACTCTTCGAGTCCATTCTAATTGAACAGCTTCAGCATCAATTCTCAGGGCACAAAATAAGCTTCCCCTTTCCATATACTCGTACACCAGGAACATGCATTTGTTGTGCAGACAGAACCCGTAAAGCTTCACTATGTTCGATGCCGTACGTTAGTTAACATTTGCACCTCGTTTCTAAAACTCTTGTCAAAAGCTGGATCTTCAGCTTCCAAACGATGAAGTTTCTTCAAGGCAACTACATTGCCACTGGGCAATCGGGCTTTATAAACGCTGCCATAGCCACCGGTTCCTATGCAATAGCTAATGTCAAAATCATTTGTTGCCCTAATGATGTCTTCATAAGCCATCTTCGCATCATAATTCCAAATCGAGCACATATCTCCATTCTTCGTCACTCTTGCCACGCTTTGGTTGTTTTTAGCCCTAGACCGACGAAGGAACACAAATCCAGTTAAGGCAAGGAAAATGGTGATGGGAAGAGAAATGAAGAGAGTAAGTACGACTATTTTCTTCTTTTTGTTGGTCGTCCAAGAAAAGCAATAGGTGGAGTCCCTAGCTTTATCACAGGGAGTTGGTTCAGCAGTCAATGCCTGGTTTGGACACGTATCCTGAGATATCTGTGGGATTTGACCCTCGAGAGCATTGTATGACAAGTCAACAGTTCGCCACCATCGGGAGGAGCAAAGATCAAATGGGATTTTGCCGGAGATATTATTATGGGACAGATTTAAGTACCTTAACGACATCAAAGATGCTAGTCCAGTTGGAATTGTTCCACTCAAATGGTTTCTACTCAATCCTAAGTGTTGCAAACTGTAGAATGAATCTACGTCCTTTGGGAAATGCCCGCTGAGCAAATTCTGTGAGAGGTCTAGATACCAAATTACATCAGTAGATTTGATGGTTAGCAGCTGGCCTGAAAGTTGGTTTGATGACAAATCAAGATAACCAAGCAAAGACAAACCCCCAAGTCCAGGAGGTATCCTTCCGTTGATCTGATTTGCAGACATATCAAGTGAGTTTAGATACCTCAATTGGCCTAGAGAAGATGGGATATGACTGGTGAGGCGATTATGGCTGAGGTTCAAGCGAGCCAAAGACATCAAATGCCCTATTTCTGGAGGAATTGGACCATGAAGGTTGTTAAGACCCAAATTCATCTCACCCAACCACTTTAGGTTCCCTATTTCTAGAGGGATGGAATTGTTGAATTGATTTGAATTGAGATACAGATAGTCCAGGTTTATCACTTGACCGATGGAAGATGGGATCTGACTGGTGAGAAAATTATGGCTAAGGTCTAAGTGAGTCAAATGCTTCAAAAGCCCTATTTCTGAAGGAATTGGACCATGAAGGTTGTTATGACCCAAATTCATCTTAACCAAAATCTTTAGGTTCCCTATTTCTGGAGGGATGGAACCATTGAGTCGATTTGAATGAAGAGACAGAGAGCCCAGGTTTATCACTTGACCTATAGAAGATGGGATCTGACTGGTGAGGCGATTATGGCTGAGGTTCAAGCGAGCCAAAGACATCAAATGCCCTATTTCTGGAGGAATTGGACCATGAAGGTTGTTAAGACCCAAATTCATCTCACCCAACCACTTTAGGTTCCCTATTTCTGGAGGGATGGAACCATTGAGTCGATTTGAATGAAGAGACAGAGAGCCCAGGTTTATCAATTGACCTATAGAAGATGGGATCTGACTGGTGAGAAAATTATGGCTAAGGTCTAAGTGAGTCAAATTCTTCAAAAGCCCTATTTTTGAAGGAATTGGACCATGAAGGTTGTTATGACCCAAATTCATCTCAACCAAAATCTTTAGGTTCCCTATTTCTGGAGGGATGGAACCATTGAGTCGATTTGAATGGAGATACAGATAGCTCATATTCATCAATTGACCTATAGAAGATGGGATCTGACCACTGAGAACATTATAGCTAAAGTCTAAGTGAGCCAAATGAGTCAAAAGCCCTATTTCAGGAGGAATTGGACCACAAAGGTTGTTAAGACCCAAATTTACCTTAACCAAATTTTGTAGGTTCACTATTTCTGGAGGGATGGAACCGTTAAGTAGATTTGAATGGAGATACAGATAGCTCAAATTCATCAATTTACCTATAGAAGATGGGATTTGACCACTGATAAGATTATGGCTAAGGTCTAAGTAAGCCAAATGAGTCAAATGGCCTATTTCTGGTGGAATGAAACCGTTGAGGTTATTTGAATAGAGACATAGTGTGGTCAGATTGGTCAAATGACCTAGAAATGAAGGTAGCAAACCTTGAAGATTATTGTCAGAGAGATCAAGGTGGACTAGTTTGGTGAGGTTTAACAGGGTAAGAGGCAGCAAACCTTCAAGATAATTATTAGAGAAATCAAGGTAGTTGAAGTTTGACAGGTTACCGATTTCGTCAGGGATGCCTCCAGTAAACTGAGAATTGCTGAAATCAAGACGTTCAAGGTTTGGCAAGGAAGACCAACTCAAGTTCCCAAGCTCTGGCAAGGAAAACCAACCCTGAATCTGTATACGCAAGAAAGGATAGTTTATCTGAGTGACAGTTCCTGCCTCATTGCAAGTGATGCCTCTCAACTCACAGTGATTTCTTGAAGAAATGTTGTTTCCCCACCAACCGCTACTAAGGAGAGCTTTCGCCTCCATTGAAGATGAAAACGATGATGATGGTGGTGATGATTTAGCAAATGCTGGCCCCAAAATAATAATAGTCGCCGTGCATACTGCTACGAGTACCGTCGAGTAAACAGAAGAAGATCTCTTATTTTCACCCATCATGGATAGATTCTGTATCTCTAAAATAATTGCTGAGCATGCATGCATCCTCATATAAATCGAAGCTCAAGAGGCTTTTAAAAGTATTGGTGTCAGAGTCTCTTGATCCCGGGAGCACAGCGAGTCAAGTCAAAGTCTTCTTAACTTTTCCAGTCTTCCTCCCAACCCCCGAGTTATTGCTACCAAAATGAACCTTCCTAAACGTTGTAGCCATGACTTGAAAGACTTAGCACAACTCACAAGAAAGGAAAAAAAGTGCATAACGTGTTATTAACGATTCTCTCTCGAACAGCCTGCGTTCTATTCATAGATCTCCTTTGTCATTTTGTTCAATTACTTCACATAGACGGAGACGGTGCTTATACTGAGATTGGGCATCCATCCAAAAAACCAACAATTTGATCTGAAAACAGACTTCCGGTATCAAAAATTGGAAGTCTTGTCAACCTAATTATTCAATTCCTAATTCTAATACCTTATACCATAGGTAACTACAACATGGGCATCATGTTTCTGATCATTTTAAAGAAAAATTCTTCTGTTATGCTGGCTTGCCTCTGCAATCTATATGATTTTCTTTTCTTCCTAAACGTTGGCGTGCATGCTGGCTTGCCACTGCAATCTATATGATTTCCTTTTTTCCAGTCACAAGCAAACGTTATTCATGCAGGGAACCGTGTAATCTCGGTTTAGTGTGGCTGATGTTAGTAGAAAAATTAGGAGAAAGAAAGGTCTCTTAAAATGACACGACCCACTGGTACAGGGAGTCAAGCCAGAGTCTTTACGTCTTACCTCTCAAGTAATTGCTACGAATTTTCTTCTATTTTCTTCATGATTGTCATCGTGACCTGAGTGATTAAATGTTCTAATTATGTAGCTCTAAAATAAAGTGTCATTTGATTATTGATCTATTCGACATTCTGTCTGGTTCCCATATATTTATAATCCCCTCTTTAACTACTTTGTACAGTTCAATGGTCCATACACTTAAGATCTTTCCTCTCAAGTAATTGTTACGAATTATCCTTCTACCTTCTTCACTAACATGTCTCAAGAATCAAGATTAGAGTAGGATCGACATAGTTGAATTGGGTTTACGTTACTAAAAGTCGACATTATGCTACCTTGGACAAGAATGGTAGTCAGAAGTTGCCTGGAGATTATCTTTAGAAGGAAAACAAAATTCCCTAGCTAGATCTGTTCCCGTCCCAGTTATTGAAGATTAACTGTGGTGAAAGGATACCAATTATAGAAAGATCTGAGTTATTTGGTGAGGGCATACCAATAATATTATTCAGAAACTCAGTTTTTTTAAATAAAAAAAAAAAAAAAGATTAATGCACCTAGACAAACTCAATATAACAGCAAGTCCAGGTTTTTTAAAACAAAATAAAGAAAGTAATATAAATTAAAGCAGCAGTACATATATACACATTTGCTAACACCAACAAAACTCAACCCTTTGAGATGGATAGCCACAAAAGAGGTGAAGAGTCCCGGTGATACACAATAGTTACAACACCCAAGGCCCGGAAAAGAATGTGATATTCATCATCTCAAACTCGGCATTGACCTTTTTGGAAAATTCCTTTTCTTGATTCCATAGCAGCTGCCTTAGCAAAATTGTACGAAGAGGTGTAGCCAGAGTTCTTGGATAGAAGATAGAAACTTTTTTTTTCTCCCTTTAAAGATGCTATAGAAAAATGGCTTCGACAAATATTAAAGAGTCTCCCTTAAAAATTGAGCTAGCAAGATTATTCAAAAGCCACTCAAGAGATGTTCACAGATTGAAATTTTTAGCTTGATTTATATGTGTACATGTATATATTGGGAAAACAGATCGATAGTTGGAATGGTATTATCGCTACCTGGGGCAACGTATCCGAAAGTGCCTGCAATTGCTGTTTGATTTGATGAATCGGGATACACCAATCTAGCTGTGCCAAAGTCAGAGACATAAGCCTTAAATTCCGAGTTCAATAGTATATTGCTGCTTGATACGTCTCAATGAACAATTGGCGGGGTGCAATCATGATGCAAGTAGGATCAAGCATGTGATGTTTCTTTGACGATGCATACCCGCTGAGTCCATGCTATAATTCAACAGCTTGGGCATCAATTCGCAGGGCACAAAATAAGCTTCCCCTTTCCATGTACTTGTACACTAGGAACATGCATCTGTTGTGCAAACAAAACCCGTAAAGCTTCACTATCTTTCGATGCCGTATATTAGTTAACATTTGCACCTCGTTTCTGAAACTCTTGTCGAAAGCTGGATCCTCAATTTCCAAACGATGAAGTTTCTTCAAGGCAACTACTTTGTCACTAGACAACCGTGCTTTGTAAACGCTGCCATAACCGCCAGTTCCTATGCAATGTCCAATGTCAAAATCATTCGTTGCCCTGATGATGTCTTCATATGCAATTTTCTCATCATAATTCCAGATTGAGCACATATACCCATTCTTCACGACTCTTGCCTCACTTTGGTTGTTTTTAACATTAGACCGATTATATGTCACAATTCCAATTAAGGAAAGAAAAACTGTGATGGGAAGTGAAATGCCAAGAGTAAGCATGAAAAGTTTCTTCTTTTTGTTAGCCATCGAATGAAAACTGTAGTAGGGGAATTCCTAGCTTTGTGAGTTGGTTGAGAAGTGAATCCCTGTGGTGGACATTCACCGTCTGATGTATTTGACCATGAAGAGCATTGTATGACAAGTCAACAGAAGGGAAGGAACAAAGGAAACTTGGGATTTCACCAGAGAGGTTATCGTGCTAGAGATTTAAGTATTCTAGCCATTCAAAATAGGCTAGTCCAGTCAATATTGATCCGCTTAAATGGTTACTACTCAATTCTAGGTGCTTCAAATTTCTGAGTTGTTCAAGGGCCTTCGAGAGAGAACCGGTGAGCAGATTCTGTGAGAGGTCTATATACCAAATTGCGTAAGTACATTTCATGCGTGGTATTTGGCCAGAAAGTTCATTGGATGACAAATCAAGATACCCAAGGCTAGACAAATCCCCAAGTTCAAGAGGTATCATTCCGCGGAACTGGTTTGTAGACAGATCAAGAGAGTAAAGGTACAGCAATTGACCTAGAGAAGATGGAATCTTACCCTTGAGGAGGTTATGGCTGAGGTCCAAGCGATCCAAATGCATCAAATCCCCTATCTTTAGAGGAATTAGACCATCAAGGTTGTTAAGGCCCAAATTTATCACACTCAAATTCTTCAGGTTCCCTATTTCTGAAGGGATGGAACCGCTAAGTGGATTTGAGTAGAGATTTAGATGGGCCAAATTGGTCAAATGACAAATAGACGGAGGGATTGTAGCAGTCAGACTGTTGTTACTCATATCCAAAACAACCAGGTTTTTCAAATTCGCTATATCTGTGAGGATGGAACCGCTAAGTTGGTTTGAAAAGAGATACAAGTGGGTTAAATTAGTCAAACGACCAACAAAAGGAGGGATTGAACCCGTGAGGTTGTTGTTACTTACATCCGAAACAACTAAAATTTTCAAATCCCCCATTTCTGTAGGAATGGAACCGCTGATATCATTATTAGAAATGTCAAGGTGGACTAGTTGGGTGAGGTTACCTAGGCCGGTAAGAGGTTGCAAACTTTCAACAAGGTTATTGTAAGAGAGATCAAGGTAGGTGAGGTTACTCAGGCCGGTAAGAGGTTGCAAACTTCCAACAAGATTATTATAAGAGAGATTAAGGTAACTGAGGTGTGAAAGAGTACCGAATTCGTCGGGGATGGCTCCAGTGAAGTAAGAGGACCTAAAATCAAGACGTTCAAGGTTTGGCAAGAAAGACCAATTCAACCTCATAAGATTTCTGCCTTCCCTATCCCAATAACGGGAAAGGTCTATCTGAGTGACGCTTCCTGCCTCGTTGCAAGTTCTGCTTACCAACTCCCAATGGTTTTTTTTTGGGGCAAATTAGATTATTATAATTTACCTTTTGAGATTCTAAAAATTATATTTCTCTCTCTTAAAATTTGAAGTAAGTTACATTTTTTTTCAGATGTTAAATTTTTTAACAGAATATATATGATATCAACAAAAAAAAAATGAGTTCATTACCTAAATTGTCCCTAATGTGCATGAAATGATATAAATAGTTTTTTTTTCTGCTTATGAAGTTAATTAGTGTGTTAATTTTGAGCTTTCTTATAATGAAAAAAAAAAGATGCACTACGAGTATAAGATTTCTAAGAGCAAATTAAATGTCACATCTATATAAAATAACATTTTAATTAATAAATAAATTATAAGTCTCATATTTTTTTTTAAATTTTATATGCTATAATTAAAGTCCTATATAGATTCTATAAATTTTTATAAAAAAAAGTTTTAGTCAATATAAGAAAAAATGCCATACAAAAAGTAATATAAAAAACAATGACATTAGTTAACTTATATTAAAAAGAGAACGATTTAACTTAAGAAAATCAATTGTATCAAAGTTTTTAGATCCTATATACTATAATAAAAAAAATCAACACACATGTGAAGGAATTTAGAAGCAAAAAAACAAAGATTTAAAAAGTGAACACACAAATTAATTTTAGAAGCAAAAAAAAAAAATTCTATTTATGTCATTTCATGCAAATTAGGGGTACTTTAAGTAATGAATCTATTTTTTTTTACTGGCGTCACATATATTCTGTTAAAAGATTTAACATTTGAAAAAAAATACAACTCACATCAAACCTTAAGAGAGAGGGATGTAATTTTTAGAATCTCAAGAAGTGAGTAATAATAGTCTGAAATCTTAAAAGAAGAGAATGTAATTTGTCCTTTTTTTTTTATTTTTTGAAGCAATGTCATACCACCAACGGCTATTGAGTAGAGCTTTCGCCTCCATTGATAATGAAAACCATGATACTGGCGATGATTTAGCAAACACTGGCGCTAAAATAATAACAGTCGCCATGCATGCTGCTACGAGTACGCTAAAGGTGGCAGAGGACGATATGTTATTATCACAAATAATTGATCTCTAAAGTAATGAAAATTCACACATCCTTATATCAAGCTCAATAGGCTTAATTTTAAAGGTGGTGTGGTACGAGACTCTCTTGACCCTACGGGCGGCACATGAAGTCAAGTCATTTCTTTTAATGCTTTATGTTATTTGTTTGGAATATGCTATGGATAATGCTTTATGTTATGTACCTTCCTGAATGTTGTAGTCATGACTTGAATGATCGCACGGACTTGTCCAGGCACAGATCCAACGGCCTTGGTCTCAGATTAAATTATCAAGAGAGAGAGAGAGAGAGAGAGAGCATAATCTGCTATGATTCTCTCAGGATCGGTCTGCATTCAATTTATAATTTCCTTCGTCATTTTGTGAAATTCGCAGATCCGTTTACCCCAACAACAAAAAAACAAACTGACAATTTGATCTAAAAATTTCAAATCCTAATACTGATACAGTATGGCATGGGTGTTATGTTTCATGAAAAGTTCTAACCTTATACCATAAAAAAATTTAACTGTGCTGGCTTACCACAACAATTCATATAGTTTTATTTTTAATAATGCTATATATAAATCAATTTCTCAATTTATTTTTTCATCCACAATGCACAATGCAATAGATCCATATTAATAAATGCACGTCCTAGCATTGTTGGCCGAGATCTCGGTTCAAAACGAAAGCATGCAAATGCGAGTTTAACGACCAGAACAACATCCCCTGCAACTTGTGGATTTGTTGGAGGCAAAAGGCGTGGCTCTAAGATATCTTTCAGCATCATGTTTAATTTGAGCAGAAGGTGATGCCAATGATGAGAGGAGTTCTCCAGGATGCCTTCCCATGACTGCTTCTAGTGCCACCACTCAAAAGCTATAAACATCGCATTTCTCAGTCACCACCATTGTGTAAACACGTTGTGCGCAAAGAGGTAGTTCATTGAACAGAAAACCATAAGCTTTTTTTTTTTCAATAGGATTTTACTAATTAAATAAAATATGGTTTTGACAAATACTAGACTAGTCATGCAAAAATTTATGTAGATTAATCAAAAGAGAGACTTGAGAAAGATAGTATCACTACCTGGCGCAATATAGCCAACAGTGCCGGCACCTAGTACTATGGTTTGATTTGATGAATCGGAATATAACAACCTGGCTGCGCCAAAGTCGGAGACAAAAGCCTTCAGTTCCGAGTTCAAGAGAACGTTGTTGCTAGTTATGTCTCGGTGAACAATTGGCGGAGTGCAATCATGATGCAAGTAGGATAAAGCATGTGCTATTTCTTGGACGATGTTTACCCTCCGAGTCCATTGTAATTCAACAGCTTCAGTTTCAATTCTCAGGGCACAAAATAAGCTTCCCGTTTCCATATACTCATACACTAGAAACATGCATTTGTTGTGTAAACAAAACCCGTAAAGCTTCACTATGTTTCAATACCGTCTTATGGGGATTGACCATAAATTTTTCTGATCACACCCTACGCTCGGGATACTTATAGGAATGGAGGGCTACTGATGGGGGCGACCAGGAACACCCTTAACAGCCCGACCAGGAGAAAGCACATATGAGCTGTCAAATTCAGCTGATGACATATTACGCATTACAATGGTTGAGGCTTCAGTACCAAATATGTTGATATCTCGAAGGACGCAGATGGGATCGAAAGAAGGAAAAGCACTACAAAAGGAGGAAAGACCCTGAGAGGCCCAGCTGACTAGGAATGTCACGGTTCACTTCCTTGCGTCCCATGACGTCCCACGCAAGTGCTTACGCACTTGCCTTAAGGTCCCAAGGTGTGCCAATAATGGTGGAGGACGGATGTCCAACATCGTGCCAAGGTGCTCCAACAATAGGTAAGGGGATCCTCAACCAATGCTCAAGACAATATGCTTCAAAGACGGGCCAAATGATGCTCATTTAATGGCCAAAACAATACCCAAGTATTGCCCAAACATTGTTCAAAACAACCTCAAAACAGCCCCATTTATACCCCATGAGATGCCCCAAGACAACCCCAAAAATGCCTCACATGGCAGCCAAGGCAGCCAACCAAGGCAGCAAGGCAGCAGCCAGCCAAGGCAGCAAAGGCAACAGCCAGCAGATAGCCAGCCAAGGTAGCGAGCAGCAGCGATGCCTTCACGTTTAAGGGACGATCCAGCCATATTTTGTCGCACAACCTAGGGTCCAAACCGTTGTAAATATGTAGGAGTTTAAGTCCTAGCAAGCCCTTTGATGTAATTCCCTCCGTGGCAACGATGAAGGGCTAATGCCAAATTTACACATAGTACACCTTTTTGGTGCATCTTTGGCATGACACTTCTCCTAGCCCCTGAGGGCAAATCAAGCTAGGTTTTTTTTATGTATATAGCTTTTATGATGTATTTTTCCGTTCCTAGAGTTTAGGATTTTTGGATAAGTGTGAAATTAATGAGAGTCCATTATGACTTCTCATGCACACACTATGTTTTCACTTGTCAGTTTATAAATGACTAAAAATGCTACTATAAAGGGGGTATGTATGTCAACAACCTCCCCCACCACTTTTCTTGTAATCAACCAAGCACTTGTTTTTCATCTTCTAAGCATTGTAAATACTTTCTTAGAAATGAAAATGTACTCTTTTGTTAATGTCTTGTGTATTTCTTTCCATCAATTTTCAATGTAATTGCTTGTATTATGCCATCAAACTTGCTTTGCTTGTAACCAACCGGTGGAGACTTGAGCTTGGCAGGCTTGTCAAGGGAGCTTGGCGGGCGCCACACGGGGGCATTATGACCTGCAACTTGATCACAAGTGCCGCCCCGTGACACTAGGGCTTGACCAGGGAGGTCATGACCAACCAGACCGTGGTTACGTACGGCCGAGCGGACCACACTCGAGCAAGCCTTGTGAGATGGTGCCAATCATTTGTCCCACCAGCCACGCCAATGAAAGCCATCATTGACAACCTAATTATGATAACGTGCTCCCAACTCCAAGACTTCGCGTGTAGGAGGAGACAGTCACCTCACTCACTCTGACACAAGCCTAAAGGAGCGCCACGTTTGGGGTTGGACAACCACGCCTCCCACTATCCTGCCACCAGTCAAGATCTCGAATGTCACACTGCCACGTGGAGAGACAGCCGTCTCCCACCCTCTCCATGCATGCAACGCCCCTCTAGAGCTACCAGGGTGCCTGCCAATATAAAAGGAAAAATCATCTTCTCCAACAAGGTACGCAAACAAAAACCCTAGCTAAAACTCTATTGAAATATATCTAGAAACCTAACTTTGGCATCGGAGTGCCCTTGGCAGGCATCACACCGGTGCCCCTCACCCCTTTCCCTTCTCAGATTATTGGAGCTGATTGTTGCTGACCGAGAGACAGACTTACTGCATTATCAGTTGGCGCCATCTGTGGGAACGATTTCCCTCTACTTTCATGGTCATCACCAGGTCCGGCACTTCTCGCATCCCCTTACACATGACTGATCAAAACACCAACAAGGTCGCGGATGACCAACACACCGACAGAGTTGCAGCCCTCGAAACCCGGATGACCGATGTTATAGCCAACATGCAAATGCTGATTACCCAAAACCAGGAGTTGCTTCAACGACTCCCTGTTGCCCCCGCAGGAGGACGACCGCCTAGAGCTCAACCGGAGAATGAAAGAAGCCACACCAGCCGAGATGTGAACGAATCCCGTCTTGCCTGGCGGCGGCATCTTGCCCCCTGGCGTTGTGTTACCACCCCGAAACGATAATACCCTACCGGATGAAGCACAAAGTCGGGCCCCTGGCCTATACCCTCGGCGTCACCCCCAGCACACCGAAGTAGAAAGAGAAAGGGTGGACAACCCCCCGGCTTGGGACGAGGGTTTAAGAACCCTCTAAGCCCAGATGACCGGGGTTATAGAGGCTGTGAAGACCAGAACTCCGAACACCTTTGAGGAGATGGTGAACAGAACGGACTCCCCATTCACCCAGGCAGTCATGCAGGTCCCCCTACCGTCCAAGTTCAAGATGCCCACCACAGAGATGTTCAATGGGACGAAGGACCCATTAGACCACTTGGAGACCTACAAGGCCTTGATGTAGCTCCAGGCCGTCCTTGACGAGATTATGTGCCGAGCCTTCCCTGTCACTTTCAAAGGAGCAGTTAGAGTGTGGTTCAACTGGATTCAACCCTCCACTGTCAGTTCCTTCGTTCAGTTTAGCAAACTGTTCGTTGGACACTGCATTGGAGCCCAGCGACAGAGGAAACCAGCGACCAGGCTACTTAATGTAAAGCAGAAGAAAGATGAAACTCTTCAAGAGTTTGTCACTAAGTTTAACTTGGAAACCCTTGAAGTGGACGATGTTGACGACAAGGTCACAGTCACCACTTTCATGAGCGGAGTCAGGACCCATAAATTCTTGTTTTCGTTGGCCAAGGAGCCTCCGAAGACTATGGCGGACCTCATGATCAAAGCCTAGAAGCAAATGAATGCTGAGGATACGATGAACGCTAGACGGGAGCGTGATGAGTTAACCTAACCTTAGGTCACTTTAACCCTAGGTTAACCTAACTCTAATCAGTTAACCCTAGGTCAATGCAGCCCTAGTCCAACCTAACCTTAGTTGTCCAACCTTTGGATAACCCAATCTGAATTAGTTAACCCTAAGTCAATCCAACCAAGGTTAGTAAGCTTCAAGGCTCTAATTCAAAGACACCATTTCAAATGATCTTTTAATACAAAATCATTGTCATAACATACTTTAAAAAATATCCTACTCTCTTGAGATTTCAAAAACTAACTCCAACAACTTTTCAAATACTTCCATACTCTATCTTCAAAAATGCTTTCAAGAAATTCCCTTAAATTTGTCTCGACTAAAATGGCTAGACACTCAACATTTTTCAAAAATTATTTTCAAAATGTTCGCAAGAACTCACAACCCAAAAGTACCCCTGCTCTTTATAGTTAGAGATTCCAAGGAAAGATGATATATCAAAACACAACATTCAAGGTTGTCCATATTAGGGTTCCAAAACCATAAGTGTTTTCAAAAGCTCTTTTCAAAAATGATTTTCAAATATCACATTCTTGAAACTGTTGGCCCAAAAGGCAACCCAAGAGGGGGGGTGAATTGGGTTTTTCGAAGATTAATAGCAATTAAGATTAATTAAAATTAATCTAACCAATGTAACAGTGATCAATCAATATGCAATGCAATATAATCAGAAGAATGAAAGAAAACAGAGCATAAGAAAGAACACACAGATTTACCGAGGTTCAACCACAAACCGTGGTCTACGTCCTCACCCTAAGACCTCCTTGAAGTCTTCTTCCACTATGTAACCTCCAATTACAAATGGGTTGCTGATTAACAAAGTGCTCAACTCACTATATACAAGAACTCCTCACCGAGCTCTTCAATCTCCAAGTGGTTTTGTCCAAGCTCCACTCAAACTTCCAAGAGTTTTGCTTTCACAAGAAGCTCTCAAACTCTCAATTACAAGTGTATAAAAGTATACAAATAAGTAACACACTCTCTAGCAAGAGTAGATTTTACAATCAATGTGAGACCCTAACTTTTAATTTCTTCGGTAAGTAATGATAGTATTGCATGGTTAAGAGTTATATACATTAGCATTTATGTAAAATAAGTTTAATTTGACTTAAATTACTCTACCAATAGGAGTTGGCACCTAGGTGTAAGTCACTTAGTGAATGAGAATTGATGGGGGAAAGAAATGGGTGACACCTAAGGCTTTTATCTAACTAGTTTACCTAACTAGGGGAAAGAGATAATTAAAAACAAAAAAAAAGAGAAAAAAAAAAGAAAAGAAAAGGGAAGTGAGAGTGATAGAATAGAAAGAGACGAAAGAGAGATAGAGATAGAGAGAGAAGGAGAGAGATATAGAGAGAGAGAGAGTTGCAAACAGAGAAAAACAGAGAGGGAGTGCGAGAGGAGCTGCTGCAGCGCCAGAATAGGCCAATTTCAGGTATGAAAATTCGTATCTTTCTGTAGATCAAGCTATAGGGGGATAGATCTTGAAAAAATACTTGATTTAGATACGAATTTCATCTGATTTGGTTAAGAATTGAGAGAGAAACCTCTGTCCAAAGTTGGAAGGTTTCTGCTGTGAAAATCTGCAGAAACAGCCACTTTCGGAGGTTGTTTGACCTCTTTAACAATCTGATCTGTGGCTAAAATTTTACACACTTGAACTTTAAGATCTTAGGAAAATTTGGGCTTTGGTTTCAGTCAAAAATGTTTTAGATTCGAATTATGGTGATTTTTCAAAGTTAGGCTGCCACTGTAGGAGTCTGATGCCCAGATCTGCCCAGATCTGTAACCTCTGGTTTGACAGGGCATTCGACCAAGTTAGAGTAGCCCAAAAATTATGAAATTTTTACTGTATCTAGTAGAACGGTTGAAGATAATCTGTGCCAAATTTCAGGTTATTTCGATGTCTTTTACTTATGCTACGAATTTATCAAAGGTAGAGCATCTGCTGCTGAATTCAAGTTTCTGCAGCACTAACCTGTTTTAGAAAATACCAAATAAATACTTAGGCATGTTCAAAAAATGTAAAATTTTGTCTGGATACTCTGTGAGATGCCTATGTTGTATTTCTGAAGTTTTAGAATTTTTGGGTATAACCTCACGAAATTATGTTCAGATTAGGATACCTGATTCAGTATTGACAGTTTAGAGGACTTATTGTATTTTGGTATTTTCATCTCTAGCTTAACATTGGGAGTGTGATTGAGATTAGCATATGGTAGTTTTAATGCAGAAGTTCAGTGTTATAACTTGTTTGGAATATATCCATTATATTTATGATTATTGGACTATACTTTGAGTTGCCTAACCTAATACGGTTGTGGTGTTAGGAGCTAACGGAGAGCAAGATCCTTCAACGTCAACCCAGAAGTGATCTTTGACGTAGTGTGTGTGCAGTGACAGGTGGGATCATAGGATAATCTTATTCATATAGAAGTGAATATATTGCTTGTATTATTATCTATCTTGGTGTTAATTGTAGGATTGTGGGATTTTGAGATAATCTTATTTATGTTAAATGCATTGTGTATTTTCTATATGTATAATGATGGTGAATACATATGAGGTGTTGAAGGTGTTTATATATGAGGTGAAATTGGTATCATATGAGAAGTTCTGTGGAGACATTGATGATTTTATATATATCGTGGCATTGCATACCATTCATATTGTATGCCTTGCATTGCACTGGAGAGAGTTAACCACGGTGGGTTAACCAAGGCTTAGTCACGGTGGACTAGCCTAGGGGTGCCACGGTGGGCATTCCTTGATAACGCGCCATCGATATATTGGGCCAATGTTATCTAAAATTGCGCGCACATGTGGGTGATATATGCATTGCATTGAGACATCCATGATATAGATATATATTAATCATTTCTACCTGCATGCATTTGGGTGCTTAGTATCATTCTTTATGAGTTTGCTTATCTATCGTGAGCACGTGGACAATTAGCTCACACCCACACAGACTATTTTGACATGTAACTTGGAGATGAAGGTTTGGTTCACTGCAGTCTTGGTCCTTGCCGTGGTGGCAATCATGTCGATGTCAGGATGTCGAGTCACGGGGCTTGGGAGAGCTCCATTGTCTTACTCTCAATTTTCATGGTTGTATTTTATATAAGACGTTGGGTGTTTGTGTTATGTTTTAACTTTGTATAATGGTAAAGAATTTTGTAAAAGGATGTTGATTATTTTCCAGTAGTAATGTATTCCTTTGGAGAGTTTATTATATTTTCCTCATTGTTCTTTTATTTTCGAGTATGTGTTAAGGTGTCGTTCGTAGGTACAGTGACCTGTGCGATCACGCCCTGCCTAATATGACATAATTAATGTCTAATTGGGATGGGGGTGTGACAATCAAAGCTCACAAGAGGAAAACATGAAGAATATCAGAGTATATCAATAAATTAGTCAGTTGATCTTGTTTTTGTCTCTTATCCCTTGTATAAATGTAGCTAGAAGCTTGTATATAAATCCCCATATTGATTCCATCCGTTAGAGGTTATTGGGCATTATTAATGCACGTTCAGTCCGTTATAACGTTAAGAAAAATAGCCGTTATATCCAAGGAGTTGGCTTCAGGTTTGTGGAGTCGACACTTTCTGCTTTTGCATTTACCAGATGTTGTTCACTGACTTCATGAGTCCGCTCTTCATATCAATTAGGCGACTCCTTGTTCATTCTGTCTTCACATCTTTGGCTTCTGCTGTCATGAGATGACTCTTCATCTTCAGGAGTCCGCTCTTTGTTCATTCGATCTTCAACCTTTTACTTCTGTTGTCATGAGGCGACTCTTCATCGTCATAAGTCTGCTCATTGATCATGTCATCTTCAAGCCTTTGCGTTTGTCTCCATGAGGTGACTGTTTGTTTCAATGAGTCCACTCTTTGTCTATTTGGTCTCCAGGCTTTTTGCTTCTGTGATCAAAAGGCGACTCCTCATTTCCATGAGTCCCCTTATTGCCCAAAAATCTGCTTTCTGACTTCTAATGATCTAGCTTATCAAAGCACTGATATAAGATCTTCAAGGAGTATATCTTTGGGGTATGATGATCAATCAAATCTCCTTAACTCATCAGAGTTAATTTCTATTCAGTTTGGATTGAATCAATCATTGGATATTGATCTTCTTTTGACTCTCAAACTGTCAGAGCTTCATTAGATCAATGTTCATCTTTTCTTCTTCATTTGCAAAGCTTTCTCTTTCATTGTAGAACATCTTCTTCAATGCCAAGCTTCCTTAATTACGTAGAGCTTCACAATGCTTTATTGTCGAGTTCTTCTTTTTGCTAGCAATTCTTCTTTCTTCTTTAACATCATATTCAATGAGACTTTTGTAGGCTTAATGAAATATCTTCATACATCTAGTCTTCATTGATTCTTTACATTGTAGAAGAATTCTTCACTTGGATTCCATGTAGAGATTAGACAATCATTGTGAGTCTTCTTTCTCAGCAACTTCAATCACATAATCTGAAATTGATCTTTGTATACTTGATGAAGTCTTCTCTTGAGCTTTTTCAATCTCTTCAACAATCAATTCATCTTCAACTGATCTTTGCATTCTTGAAAAGATCTTCTTTTGGCATTTACAATATCTCCACAATCAAATCGTCTTTAACTGAACATTGCACATCCTCAACTGATGAAATCCTCAATCTATCTTGAGTGCAAATCAAATTCACTGAGTCTATGCATACTTTGATAGAAGTTTCATTTAAACACCTTCAATCTCTTCGAATATAAAACATTTGTTTAAAGTAGAGATAGGCGTCAATCCTTTGTTTGGTTCATTGCATAACTCTTGAAATTCATTGCTTGACCTTAAATTTGTTGTGCATTCTCTTTGACATGCATTAGACTTAAGATATATTGAAATTTAAATCTAGATTATGAACTTTGTTAATCTGCAAACTAAGTAGATTCATTAGTAAAATAACACAAGATTTAGTTATCATTAAAATCAACATGGGAATTAACCTTGAGTCAACAAGAGTCAACCTTGAGTCAACAAAAACAACCCTAATCCTTCCATGGTTAGGATTGATCAAGTATAAGTGAGATATTTAAAAAGGGTTCTATAACCCTAAAGTTTTAAAAACTAAAAAGAAAGTTTCTAGCTCCCTTTTCCAAACTTGTTTTCAAAACTCATAACTAAAGGAGTTTAGTTCTTCAATGACTAACCTCTTAAAAGTGATGAAATATTAAACATGTCTTTCATAAGGTATTCAAAAACTACTTTCAAAAGCATTTCGAAGACAAGTTCACAAGAGCATTTTCAATTCAAACTTTACCTCCAAAGTTTTCGAAACAAGGCCTCAAAACATTTCCAAAACTCCTTTGAGTTGTTCCAAAAACATTTTTAAAACTCCCTTGAATTATTCTAAAACCTTTCCAAAAAACTCCCTTGAGTTGTTTCAAAACACTTCCAAAACTCACTTGAGTTATTTCAAAAACATTTCAAAACTTTCTTAAGTTAATTTAAAAAATATTTAGAATCATCTCTAAATTCGAATTCAAAAACACTTCAAACATCTCAAGTCCTATTTCAAAGGTATTTTTCTAAACTCTCAAATTCTCTTTTTTCAAAGATCTCAAAGCGTTTTCAAACCTGTCCAAAGAGCTCATATGTATCTTCAAAACATTCCAAAAGCCCCCAAATGTGCTTCTTTTTTATCGAGCCCTTACCCGAACTACGAATAACCTGATTCTCGCCAAATGAGATACGCAGGCAACCTAAAATAGTGCGGTCATAACTTTTATTTCAACTCAAGTTCTCTTTTCAAAAGTTTCTATCAATTCAAGATTTCTATCTCAAATTCCTTCAGAACTTCTATATTTTCAAACATCTTTTTCAAAATATACATTATGTATCATTCATCCAAAAAGTGATGACCAAACTCATTATTCAAAACTCTAAAGTGGATATTAATAACCGTTTATTCGAGTGAGTAAATTAAGGGTGATTATACATGTAAGTACCGAAAGGGCGGGGTAAGGTAATGATATCTTAAGATATCTTTCCTACACGGAATTAACTCCCGGATCATAGATTTCTATTTCGAAGACCAAAATCAGAGGCACATTTTTAAAAGGGCTTTCAAAAGGTTATTAAGACCTCTTTTTCAAAAATCTTCTTAAAAAAAATATTTTTAAAATCTTTTCAAAAAACCTAAATTTAATTTTTGAATTACACTTAGTTTTAGGTGTCCTAACATATTTTTAACTATATTAGGTGGCGACTCATATTGTTTTCAAAAAGCTCTTAAATCAAATCAAGTTCTCAAATTCAAATCTAATCGTACTTGTCATTTTAAAATGATGAATTTTAACGAGAGAATACCAGGACTTTTCCTAAACCAAGGTGGCTTGATTTAAAAACCGGGACATGATACCTATGTTTAGTGTGGAATAAATGTAAGTGTGAGATCAGCCGAATGCAAAGGCCGAGCAACTAGTTGCCGCATGATTGGACGTATATCACCATTGGCACTCACTTCATATCTTTAAGTTCAACCATTAACAAAGTTAAGTCACACAGCTCCGCCCGAAGACCGGGGAAGTTTAGGTGTATAGCTGCTGCAACGGTTAGGTCACATTAAAATGTTGTTAAAGGTCAAAGTATATGGATGTGCCAAACACCAAAACTGGGACTACTTGTTTCTCTTGTTCTAATCTCTCTCATCTTGGGCATTTGTAGTAGGTATGATGTCCCCTTTCCTTTATTCTTTATTTTGCTTTTTGGTTGAGGTGAGTATGAGGAGAGTGGTTGAAAACTGAAGAGTACTTAACAATCATTTATTTCTTCCAACCATTTAGTCCCTCAAACTTTCTTTCAAATTTTAATTTTATTTTTAAACTTTAATTTTTTTTATTTAAGCCGTTTAATTTTTAAAAAGAAGTTAATGTGATCCAACTTTCAAAATAAGTAAGAAAATTAAATATTAATTATATTTTAGTCGTCTAAACTATAACTTAATATTATTTTACCTCCATTTAACTAAAATAGTTATATTTTTACCATCATAAAATTTAATGTTAGAAATTTGTTTGGTCAAAGTTTTATACAAATCTCTAAAACAAAGAAAAAAAATTAATTTCATGGCTGTGAAATGTTATAAATCTTCTCAAAATATCTTAAAAAATGACCAGAATGATTAATAAAATCTTGCTTTTGTGGACCATCAATTATTAGCCCTGACAAAAATTAATGCCTAAGAGATTTTTGAAACTACGCATTTGTTAACTAGGGACAAAAAAATTTTATATTGTATCCGATAAGAAATGTTACAAGTGTTTAATTAATTTATTTTATTTTGTCAATAACATTAATACGAACTTAAATTCTCATAAGTTAGGGATAAAATGTAATGATTTTTTAGTTTAACGGGTAAAGTAAAACTAAATCATAATTGATAGGGTCAAAGTGTAATTAATTTTTTTATTTTTCTAACTTATTTTAAAATGAGGAACTACATTGACTTTTTTTTAGAATTTGGAGATTTAAAATAAAAGAAACCAAAGTTCAGGGATGACTTTAAAATCTAAATCAAAGTTAGAGGGGACAAAATAATTATTTACTTAAAAATAAAAATTATAACATAGACATATAGCTAGAGTTCATTGCATTTTTTTTGGTTGTCGCCACAGCTTGGAAGAAAGAATAGCACTGTTTATAGTTTGGTTTTATTTTTAATTTTGTTCAATCTAACAGATACAAAACCTTGAATCAAGTACCAAAACACAAGAAAATCCATGATAAACCTCTCCTAATTTCCGTCAGCGGAATTATATATTTCTTGATTCATCAGCTGCCACATTGTGATTCTATGCAGAGGCTTTGCTAGCGGTTGTCTGCGAACAAGAAACTCTCGAGACACCTCTTGCATTGTTGGCCGAGATTTTGGATTGGGATTCAGGCATGCCATTGCCACTGCTGCTATGAGAACCAAATTTTGAGCAACCAGTTGATTGACATGAGGCAACAAACGGGAGTCTAATACATCCTTCAGCAGCATATTTTGAGCCGACGACGATGACATTGAAGAAAGGAGTTCTCCTGGATGCCTTCCCATTATTGTCTCTAATGCCACCACCCCAAAGCTATAAACGTCACATTTTTCGGTCACAACCATAGTGTATGCAAGTTCTGCATCAACACCGGGGTTTTTTTATGAGTGTGAAAACTATATGATTTGGCAAACAAAACAATAGGTGGTAGTAGTAGTAGTAATTTACCAGGAGCAATGTAGCCATAAGTGCCAACCATTATGGTTTGATTGGAAGAATCAGGGTCCAGCAATCTAGCAGTGCCAAAGTCTGAGACACGAGCATCCAGTTCTGAATTGAGGAGTATGTTACTGCTTGATATGTCTCGGTGAATAATTGGCGGGTTGCAATCGTGATGCATGTAAGACAGAGCATGGGCAATGCCTTTCACTACATTCACCCTCTTCACCCAATCCAATTCCGCAGCTTCGACATCATCTCTCAGTACGCAAAACAGGCTTCCCCTCTCCATGTACTCGTAAACCAGAAACATGCATCGTTTGTGTAGACAAAACCCATAAAGCTTGACAATGTTCCGGTGCCGGATTTCTGACAGAACGCGTGCCTCATTCCTAAAGCTTCTGTCATAAGCCGGCTCCTCACCTTCCAAGCGGTGAAGTTTTTTCAATGCAACTACTTTTCCAGTTGGCAGATATGCTCTGTAAACGCTTCCATAGCCTCCTGTCCCAATGCAATATCTGATGTCGAAGTCCTCTGTTGCTTCAACAATGTCTTCGTAAGCAATCCTTCCATCATAGTTCCATATTGAGAACAAATCTCCGTGCTTCATCGCTCTTCCCTCAGATTGGGGTTTCTTAGCTTTGTGTCGAGAGAGGAACATGATTCCGAGAACAAGAAAGGCAACAAAAATGGCAAGAGGGCAAAGAATGATGATATGGCGCCCGACACTGACCTTCTTTTCCCTTCCAGTATTGTGTAAGTTTTGGTTGCCAATGAATGCCTCGGGATAGTAGTGCTTCAGCTGAAACTGCTCTGTGATTGGACCCTCTAAAGCATTGTAAGACAAATCGATATCAAATAAGGAGACGAGAGAATCGGGAATGATTCCAGTGAGATTATTGTGGGAGAGATTCAAGGTCATGAAGTTGGCATTAGTATAGTTGCCAAGCTCAGAAGGTATCTGTCCACTCATCTTGTTTTGGGCAAGGCTTAGAAACGATAGCTTGGAGAGGTTTCCTATTTCATGGGGTATCTGGCCGTTAAGTTGGTTAGCAGAAAGGTCAAGGTACTCAAGAGAGGTTAATTGGGTAAGTTCATCTATAAAGGTACCATGTATTTGGTTATTGGAAAGGTCCAGTTTATACAAACTTTTCAGATTTGCTAGTTCTTTGGGTATCTGTCCACTCATATTGTTTTGGGCAAGCCTTAGAAACCATAGATTGGAGAGGTTTCCCATTTCATGGGGTATCTGGCCGTTAAATTGGTTTGCAGAAAGGTCAAGGTAGTCAAGGAAGGTTAATTGGGTAAGTTCATCTACAAAGGTGCCACCTATTTGGTTATTAGAAAAATTCAGGTGATGCAAACTTTTCAGATTTCCAAGTTCCTTGGGTATGGAACCATTGATTTGGTTAGAACCAAGGGACAAGTATGTCAAATTGATTAAATGACCAAGACCTGAAGGAAGCGGACCTTCGATTTCGTTACCACTAAGATCGAGACTGATAAGATTCTTCATATTCCCTACTTCTGAAGGCAACGAACCAGTGATGTGATTTTGGTCGAGGTACAGATGAATGAGATTGGTCATACGGCCCAGAGTTGGAGGCAATGGACCAACGAGTTTGTTATAACTCAACTGGAGAACAACCAAACTCTTCATAGTTCCTACCTCTGGAGGCAACGAACCAGTGATATTATTATTGTCGAGGTACAGATTAGTCAGATTGATCAGGTGACCCAGAGTTGAAGGCAATGGACCAACGAGTTCGTTATAACTCAACTGGAGAACAACCAAACTCTTCATAGTTCCTACTTCTGGAGGCAACGAACCAGTGATATTATTATTGTCGAGGTTCAGATTAATCAGATTGATCAGGTGACCCAGAGTTGAAGGCAATGGGCCAACGAGTTCGTTATAACTCAACTGGAGAACAACCAAACTCTTCATAGTTCCTACTTCTGGAGGCAACGAACCAGTGATATTATTATTGTCGAGGTTCAGATTAATCAGATTGATCAGGTGACCCAGAGTTGAAGGCAATGGGCCAACGAGTTCGTTATAACTCAACTGGAGAACAACCAAACTCTTCAAATTCCCAATTTCTGGAGGAATGCAACCAGTGATTCGATTTGAATACATAGACAGTTCAACCATATTTTTCAAAATCCCTATTTCTTGAGGGATGGAACCACTGATTTGATTTGAATGTATAGACAGATGGGTTAATTTGGTCAAAAGACCAAAAGTTGAAGGGATTGGTCCACTGAGTTTGTTGACACTAAGGTCCAGAGAGGTCAGATTTGATAAACGACCAAGAACTGGAGGGATTTGCCCACCAAGGGAGTTATAACTCAGGTTTAGAGCAACCAGATTCTTTAGATTTCCTATATGAGGAGGGATTGGACCACTAAGTGAATTCCCAAAAATATGGAGTTCCTCTAACTCAGTAAGTTTTGCCAGCGAATAAGGTAACTCACCTGTGAGATAATTCCAGGACAAGTTGAGGTATCTGAGTTTTGAAAGTGCAGCTATCTGACTCGGGATGCCCCCATATAGTTCATCATGGCAGAGATCAAGAAGGACAAGGTTTGGGAAGGAAGAGAAGTTTAAATTTGGAAACTTATAGCTCATACCATATCTGTCAAGTGCCCTTATCTCAGTGACGCTCCCAGCAACATTGCAAACTATACCAGGCCACTTGCAATGACCAACTGAGTTGTTTCTCGCGTAGTCACCATACCACCAGCCGCTGTTAAGCAGAGCCTCCGCTTCTAGTTCAATTGAGGACGACGATGATGATTCAGATGCCTCCACCGCCATCATAATAGTACTAAAGATGGTAGCATAGTAGAAGACAAAGGTAGCCCACGCCACTACCTTTCCTAGATAAATGGAAATGGAAATGGAGGAGGCGGCCATGATTTAGTTAATGGATTCTACTGCAAAGGGTTGATTGTAAAGCCTTATCATGATTTGTAGACTTATATAGACTCTGGTCTTCGGTTAGGCACAGGCACGTCAAGGTCTTTTTTTTTTTTTTTTAATATCTTTTTTCGGGTCTTCTTATCAATACCATGACTTACCGTCTACGAGGGGGAGGACACTTGCAAAGTTGAAGAGTCAATCCCATGCGTGAGTTCTCAAGCTACCGTGTTATACGAGTTCACTTATAAATTTTGAATTCTGTATCACCCTATTTATTTGTAAATCATCATTTTTGGTGATTCAATAGGCTATGATGAGCATCAGTTTCAGCAATTTTGAATACTTAGGTCTCATTTGATACAATTTTTTTTAATTTTAATTTTTAACTCATAAACAAAAAAATATTCTAACGTTTTTACTTATAAGTTAAAAAAATTTAGACATAAAAACTGTACCAAACGGGCTTAGTCAGGAACGCAAGCATGTATATACCCCACCTTCATTGTTCATTCTGCAACTTTCACACGCACCACAGGGTAAGGGGATTTTGAAGGAAGTGCAAAAACTCTGTTTACTCGATTGGACCTCTTTTACTAGTAACTCTTCCAAATTCAGCCTTGATTTCGTTTGTATCTATACGCATATGCTTATATGTATATAGAAATATATACTGGTAGTCTCGTACATACGTGCATATGCAATACCTTAACGATACAGCGCTAGAGTTATAGCGATCTACGGAATGTGAAAATCTTGTGTCTACCATTCCAAAACCTAATAAGTTGGTCGGGGTTTGCTGTTTATTCGAGGGTCAGGTGATACGGAGAAATCAATTCAAACCATCGTTTTTTTCCCTTAAAAGAGATTTCAAAAGATTTTGTTGTTCGACGATACTCATGTGCTGTGTACTTATGTATGTTGTGTTTATGATAAGGGCTGTATTGGAGATGAAGGGTATTCCTAGTAACCAATAATCACGTGTAAAGCAGATTAGTTAGCTAGTTTGTTAAGCTGTTAGTTAGTTAGTTTGGCAGTTAGCAAGAGTGTCAGTGGCTTGGTGCTTATAAAAGCCAATTAACAAGCTGAGTGGGGGTGTGGATTGATTGGAAGAGTAGTGTAAAATCAGTTTCTGTAAGTTTCTCTTTGTTCTTGAATAAACCAGAACAGGGCTTCTCTTGCTCTGTTTTTTTCTGTTGATCAATCTTGCTTCTCTTCTTCTTCGGTCTTCATCATTTGGTATCAGAGCGAGCTTTCCTCTCGCCTATGGAAGATTATCATTGATGGCAAACGGAACTAGGGCGCAAGACATCAAGAGATTGGAGGAAAGTGTTAAGGATCTCAAAGAGGCTTCGGATCATCAAGCTGAAGCTCTAAAGGAGATTAGGGCTCTAGTCTCAGCTATGAACCTAAAATATGATCAGATGAGTTCGAAGGATGAAAGGCTGAATCGCAATCACGTTGAAGGCTCTCAAATGATTGGGGGTTCCAGTACGTACAACTCATGGCAACCGAAATATGCAAAAATCGATTTTCCGCGGTTCCAAGAGACAGATCCAACAGGATGGATCTACAAGTGTGAACGTTACTTCGAGTTCCATCAAGTGGAAGAACCACAGAAGGTGAGCCTGGCTACCATACATTTAGAAGATAAAGCCTTGCAATGGTATCGATGGTACGAAAAGAGTCATACCTGTAGAACATGGGCAAATTTTGCTTGGGCCATCACTCTTAGGTTTGGACCTAATGCTTACGAGGATGCTGTAGGAGAACTCACTAAGCTCAGGCAAGTAGCTTCGGTGAAAGATTATCAGGACAAGTTTGAAGAACTGGCTAACATGACTTCAGGTCTTCCTGAAGATTTCTTTATTAGCTGTTTCATCAGTGGATTAAGAGAAGACCTACGAGCAGGGGTGCAAATGTTTAGGCCTACAAACATCACACAAGCAATTGGATTGGCACGCTTACATGAGGAAAGTGTCGAGGCAATCACAAGGAGAAATAGGTACAATCCTAAACAAACACTCTCCAATTCTACGTTCCCTAATTCTGGTGTATTTTCTCAAAAGCTTGAACGAAAGACCACAATACACCCTGCACTCTCCATTAAAAAGATGACTCAAAAGGAATTGGATGAGAAAAGAGCCAAAGGCCTCTGTTATAGCTGTGATGAGAAATATTCCAGAGGACATATATGCAAGAAAAGGCAGTTATTTCTCCTAGAAGCTGAGAGTGAGGAAGAGGAAGAATCTGGTAGTCAGAAGGAGAATTTAGGGGAAGAAGATCCTCCAGAAATCAAGGAAGAATTAGAAATATCTGTACATGCTCTGAATGGTACAACATCCTTTAAGACAATGAGAATTCGAGGTAAAATCAAGAACAGGTTTATCACCATTCTAATTGACTCTGGGAGTACTCACAACTTCTTGGATCCAGCGGTGGCCAAAAGAACAGGATGCAAGGTAACATCTACTCAACCACTGAATGTGGTGGTAGCAGATAGGACTAGGCTCGTCAGCAAAGCAGTATGCAGGGAATTCACTTGGTCCATGCAGGGCATTGAGTTCAAATCTGACATGAGATTGATACCTTTAGGGGGCTGTGATATGGTTTTGGGAATTCAGTGGCTGGCTACCCTAGGCCCTGTTATTTGGGACTTCAAAGAACTTCAGATGGAATTTACATACAAAGAGAAAAAACATGTAATAAGGGGCAGTACTAGCACTAAGGTCCAGGTCATCTCAGAAAAAAGGATGAATAAGATGCTTAGAAAGCAGCCCCAAGGCATGTTAGCTCAACTTTGTTTGCTGCAAGAGCAAGATCAAACAGTGGAGATAAATCCTGAACTTACAGATTTAATTGCAGAGTTTAAAGAAATTTTTGAAGAACCAACGAGCCTTCCTCCAAGCAGGTCTCATGATCATAGAATTCTCCTGAAGGAGGGAAGTAGCCCCACTAATGTGAGACCCTTCAGATATCCATATATTCAGAAGAATGAGATAGAAAAGATTGTGACTGAAATGCTGAAGTCAGGAGTTATTAGGCCAAGTGTAAGCCCTTTTTCATCACCAGTATTGTTGGTTAAAAAAAAGGACAATAGCTAGAGAATGTGCATGGATTACAGGGAACTCAACAAAATTACTATAAAAGATAAATTTCCAATACCTGTTATCGATGAATTGCTGGATGAGCTGTACGGTTCCAGTTGGTTCACTAAGTTGGATCTCAGATCTGGGTACCATCAAATCAGGATTCATCCAAAAGATATTGAAAAGACAGCCTTCAGGACTCATGAAGGCCACTATGAGTTTCTTGTTATGCCTTTTGGCTTAACTAATGCACCGTCCACATTTCAAAGCCTTATGAACCATGTTTTTAGACCTTATCTCAGAAAGTTTGTACTGGTGTTCTTTGATGATATTTTGATTTACAGTGCTAGTTGGGAAGATCACTTGTCTCAACTAAGAAAGGTGTTTGAAGTACTTAAACAGCATAATCTATTTGTGAAGAAAAGTAAGTGTGCTTTTGGGAAGAAAACGGTTGAGTATTTGGGGCATATCATCTCTCAAGAAGGGGTGTCAGCAGATCCAAGTAAAATAGAGTGCATGGTGGCTTGGCCAAAACCTGTTTCTCTTAAGGCCTTAAGAGGTTTCCTAGGTCTCACTGGGTATTATCGTCGATTTGTGAGGAACTATGGGAAAATGGCAGAGCCATTGACAACACTGCTTAAAAAGATGCCTTCCAGTGAAGTCCTGCTGCTGACAAGGCCTTTGAACAACTAAAAGAGGCCATGTCCACAACCCCTGTTTTGGCCCTTCCAGATTATTCCAAGATGTTTACTGTGGAGTGTGATGCTTCAGAAAATGGGATAGGGGCTGTTTTAATGCAAGACAACAGGCCCCTAGCTTTCTTTAGCCACACTCTCTCCCCAAGGAACAGGGCCCTCTCCACTTATGAAAAGGAACTCTTAGCCTTGGTAAAAGCTGTGGGAAAATGGAGACATTATTTGCTGGGAAGGCATTTTCAGGTTAAGACTGATCACTATAGTTTGAAATACTTGCTTGAGCAAAGAGTCACTACCCTCATGCAACAAAAATGGCTTGCTAAGCTTCTAGGGTTTGACTATGAAATCTTGTATAAAGCGGGAAAGGACAATAAGGTGGCTGATGCTTTGTCAAGGGTGGAACTGGATCATGGGGAAATTAAGGCCATTTCTACAGTTAGATTCGAAGGCATTCAACAATTGAAAGATAGTTGGGTCAATGATCCTAAATTACAAGGTATAATCCAGGACTTGCAAGGAGATCCTGCTGCTTATTCAGACTATCAGTGGCATAACCAGCTCCTGTATTATAAGGGCAGGCTGGTGGTGGGAGAGGATGAGAGGTTGAGAAAGTTGTTAATTAAGGAATTTCATTCTACACCTTCAGGGGGGCATTCAGGGAAAGAGAGGTCTTACAAAAGGCTTAAACATTCCTTCTATTGGAGAGGTATGAAAGCTGCTGTAGCTCAGTCAGTTGCGGAGTGTGATGTCTGCCAGCGCAACAAATCTGAAAACATTGCCTCCCCTGGCTTATTGCAACCACTGCCAGTGCCCACTCGAATTTGGACAGATGTGTCTCTTGACTTCATTGAAGGCCTTCCCTTGTCAAATCACAAAACCACTATTTTGGTGGTGGTGGATCGACTCTCTAAATATGCCCATTTTTTGAGTTTGTCCCACCCATACACAGCTACAATGGTGGCACAAGTTTTCTTTGATACTAATTTCAAGTTGCATGGAATGCCAGCAACTATGGTGAGCGACAGGGACCCTATATTCACAAGCCTTTTCTGGAAGGAGTTGTTCAGGCTACAGGGAACTAAGCTCTGTATGAGCTCCTCATACCATCCTCAAACCGATGGTCAAATCGAGGTCATCAACAGGTGCCTTGAGAACTACCTACGCTGCCTAACTAGTGATAGACCAAGAGAATGGGAAAAATGGTTATCAGTGGCTGAGTGGTGGTATAATACGACGTATCATGTTTCTACTGGTATTACTCCATATGAAGCAGTATATGGGCAAGAGCCTCCTACTTTGCTTCAGTATATTCCAGGTTCCACTAATGCAGCTGCAGCTGACAACATTTTGAAAGACCGAACAGTAGTGCTCCACCTCCTCAAGGAACACTTACAGCAAGCTCAACAGAGGATGAAACAATTGGCAGATAAACACAGGACGGAAAGGGAGTTTGAGGTAGGGGATTGGGTGTTCTTACGACTACAACCTTTTCGACAAAGTTCTTTATCTCTCCGTAGAGACGCCAAGCTTGCTCCTAAGTTCTTTGGACCTTATCAAATTCTGCAACGCATTGGCAAGGTCGCATACAAATTAGCACTACCAGCGGAGTCGAAGGTTCATCCGGTGTTCCATGTCTCTCAACTTAAGAGGAAATTGGGAAATCATAGCCCAGTTCAGCCCCACTTGCCTTATGCTGATCAGGATGGGCAAATCAGAATAGAACCTGTGGCCATCCTAGCTAGGCGCATGGTCAAGAAGAATAATCATGCCAGCACGCAATTCTTGATTCAATGGTCCCATTCTATACCTGAGGATGCGACTTGGGAGGACTACTATAAGTTGCAGCAACAATTTCCTGATTTCCATCCTTGAGGTCAAGCATTGTCCTTATGGGGGTTGGAATGATAAGGGCTGTATTGGAGATGAAGGGTATTCCTAGTAACCAATAATCACGTGTAAAGCAGATTAGTTAGCTAGTTTGTTACAGATTAGTTAGCTAGTTTGTTAAGCTGTTAGTTAGTTAGTTTGGCAGTTAGCAGGAGTGTCAGTGGCTTGGTGCTTATAAAAGCCAATTAACAAGCTGAGTGGGGGTGTGGATTGATTGGAAGAGTAGTGTAAAATCAGTTTCTGTAAGTTTCTCTTTGTTCTTGAATAGACCAGAACAGGGCTTCTCTTGCTCTGTTTTTTTCTGTTGATCAATCTTGCTTCTCTTCTTCTTCGGTCTTCATCAGTTGTGTTTATAAATTGGTGCAGATTGTGATGGTTTTTGTGATGAAATATGAGGAAGGGGTGGTCTTTGTGAAATCCTTTGTATTCTGTAGTCGGAGAGAATGGTTTTAGTGTTGGCAATTGGGGATCTTCACATCCCACACTGGGCACCAGATTTGCCTCCATAGTTCAAATCCATGCTTGTCCCTTGAAACTTTTACTCTCTCTTTCCTTTTCTGTTGTTACCTACAACTTTTCTTAATGTTAATTTTTTATTTAATCCGCTTTGAGTTATGGTGATTCCTTGTCATATAAGGGAATGATGTTGCATCTTAGTCCCCAAATTATACACACAACATGCGTTGCTTTGATCGGTCTTGTTTGACTTCATTATGATCTCTCGTGTTCTATCCCCACCTAGACTGAGGAGGACTGTGGTAGTGAGACGCAAAGTAGCTGAGAGCATTTTGGGTAGATATCTAAACTTAAAAGAACCTTGACTTACAACTGAGACTTTTGATTGCTGATTTGCTTTCTGCATGCATTACATGCCATGAGGTGCCAGTAATGCCACCCTATCCTAGGTAGGATAGGAGTTGGAAATGTTTTTGGTTTATTGAACGGCTGTTTAGCCATTGTTGTATTTGAATTTATTTTCAGCAAACGATGACTTATTTGAATATTTTTATTTCTTTTTTTTTTTTTGATAAGATAATTTTTTTTTCCTTTTTTAATAAAATGTAATGTTTGAAAGAATACTTCTAGGAGATGTTGACTTTCGGGGATCATCTATCTTGCTGTCCTGGAATTTCTAGTTAATGACAACCTAGCCATATAGTCAAACAGCATAGGCTTCCTTTAACATTGCTGCACAAGGTTAAGCGGTGTTATTCACGCACTACTTGGACCTCAAAACCAAATCTAGTAATTGTAAAATTTTAGTTTTTATTTTAACGTACTTTTTGTTTTTCATATAAAGGTTATTTAGATGTATTATTAAATATTGGCTCTGCTGTTGAGAGAATAGAACCTGTTAGTAGGTTCATAAGCCTCGTACTCCATATTTCACCAACTGCGGATTCCAACCAAAGTTTTGCAAAACACTTAATTTGACCAATACACTAGGCAATCACGTCTTTCCTACTTTGAATTTTCAGATTAAATAATAAATACATGATCATCCATGTAATCAAACATCCCCTAACAGAGCATTTACAATTGGAATGGAAAACTAAATTGTACAAGGTACAATTAGATGCCTTCTAGCATGGGAGAACACATCCCACACTGTCAGACCTACCAAATCATGCTTTCTTAAGAATAACTTAAAAAGTTTATATACATAATTTGATTTCTACTTACTCTTTCTAACCCTAGATCTGTGTATTTCCCCAGATTTACAATTCTGGGAAATCCAAAAACACTGCAGCTATCAGCAGGGTCTAGTCATATCTGCAAAATTACATGCTACAATAAATTTTACAACAAAGCAAACCAACAGACCAAACACAGGAGCCTCTCAATTGGATGCTCCTAGCCTTCCCTGACAATAGAGGGTACAGCTTTCACAAGATTTCATTTGACCTAAAGTTGTTACTTGGTGATTATCAAGAGAGTTCTTTATCAGCAAATGCATCAGGTCAAAGCCATGTCCGAATACTGCAGTGTATAAAGAGGATGCTCCTTTTTCCCTCATAGATGATAAATCTTGCATTAGATTTCATTTAACCTAAACTAATTTATTTTATGTCCGCCGAGAGAGCTCTTTATCAGCAAAATGAAGAAGCCTTCTGAGTCTCAGAACCATGTCACAGTGGAAAGGCAGTGCAGTTCGCCTTTCCAAGTATGCTGGGCTAACAGTCATCCATGATAGAGCATGAAGTTCTGCTGCTACAGACTCGAGGATCAAATGGGTTTCTATTTCAAAATCTCTAGCTTCTGAGCTTAAACTCCTCCCTCCCTGCTTGACAATTCCTCTAGTAATTTTGTCTTGGGCAATGTTATTACCTCCGTAGTAATCAACAAGACTGACAGAAAGAACTGAAGGCCATTCTTCTTTTGAGTTGCTCCTGGAGTCTTTTCTCATAGAAGGTACAGCTTTGGATACCACGAATCCTGTCGAAAGTGGAACTGCAGAGCCTTTGCTGTGCAGGAGATGAGCAAGCGGTGGGGATTCAGCAGTGAGGCATGTGGGAAGCTGCAGCGGAGTCGGAGGAAGGAAACGCATGCTGGGCGAAGGGATAAGAATGTAAGAGGCAGATGCAGTACCAAGAGACTTTACAGGAGTGAACCCTTCAAGATAACCTGACAGGTTCCCGGTGCTGCTACCTTGAGTACCCCCTACAAATGATCACATGATGGTACAATAAGACATATAAGCAGCTTAACTATTGTGCATACAGTCCAAGGTAGAGCGGAAAATTAGTAAGAGTGGGAATTTCTACATGTATTCTTTCTGTTTCTTTAAAGGGAAGCATGGGAACATCAGGAAGTTAATATGAGTTTTGACTTTACCACATCAATCTTACAGCACTACATGTTCGGGAAATAGCCCAGAAAGTTTTCAAGGAGACTACTTCCATGAGATATATAGTGGCCTTGAGCATCTCGTTAACATGGAATGGTGTTCTACTCCCATTCCCAAGGAGAAGTCTTCAATGCCCAGTACATTCATATTGGTTATGGTTGCATCTATATCAGACATACACCTGATTGGCATGTCATGAACTATGTTTCCTGGGATAGGGTACAATAGTAGAGTGAAAATATGTTTCCAGCTGATCGTTTTTACCAAATCCCCAGACCACGGTCACAATCACACAACTGAATATTCAAATTGATCAACGTTCTTCCTTTATTTAATAGGGTAAAATGGTGTATTTATGCAACATAGAGAGTTAGCATGTGCACTTGACTATTTTCAAGAAAATCAGGAAATAAAATGGACATAATAAGAATGTTCTTTATGTAACTATATCATTAATTTTGATTACCAGACCAACTTGGTGAATTTTGAACTAGACATGTAGCAAACCCTCATACCATCCATATCATGTGAGCCCAACACAGCTACTTGATAATTAACAAATTCATAATTTAATTAACACACAAATTTAATACGATAATCATTTTGAAAACTGTAGTTTCTGCATAACAATTTTATTTTTGCCTACATTACAAAGGAAAATTTGCACACTTTGAAGTTCAGCCATGTCGTGCATCCTAATGGGAAAAGATGCAGCTAGTAACTAGATTCACACCCGCCACCCAACTCGAGGTACCTAGGTCCATGCCAGTGAAATCTCCTAAACATGCTGTAACCCATTAACAGACGATCAAATAACCATTCCCAGTTGTCAATTCACATGTGTATGCGAATATATGTTAGCAGGAATTTAAAGCACTTCAACAGGTAGGCACATTATTAAGATTTCAACCAAAAAAATGCAATTGAAGGATGTGGAAGTGGAATGTAGTAAAAAGGGATATAATAAGTACCAGAAGATGTTGAATCAGCTTGAAAAACTAGATTTAAGGAATGATCAATTGAAATTGAGGCGAAACTGATGCTTTGCACCCACTGCAGCAAACCCCTATTGTGGTCCATGAGTGGATGTCCACCCATTAGCTGCTTTCTAGCAGATGGTTGTCCTAAACCACCTTTCATGAAACCAGAAGCTTTTGAGTGAGGGCTGTACAAAGGACTGGGTGAAGAAGGAAGTGTTCTCTCTTGAATTAAACTCATCTCTTGTTCCTGCAAGGAAGTCCCATTACTACTTGCCAGCATCCCATCAGGTGCTGATCGCCGTAATTGCAGGGGCCATTTTTTCACCTCAGAACCCCCAACTGAATAGAGTGCTTTCTGCCATTCTGTTCGCAACCACAAAAAGGTGAGGTTTAGCAAAAGGCAAGGCAAATACCAAATTGACAAGGTAATAGAAAACAATTACAACCTACTCTATCTCTAAATACTCTTCCAAAATTTTTCACCAACGAATGATAATTACAAGTAGCTGCTCAATTTCCAATTGCTCACCAGCAGGTTTTATGAGCAAAATGTGTTGTAGTGTGTATTTAAGTTCATATCACAACAATATTGAAACCCTACATACCACACCTGATTGTTTCCTACTGCATTTTGTACAGAAGGAGAAACATTGAAGGGTAATTCATCATTTTAGAAAGAGCTCATAGGCAATTTAATAAAAATGCTGCAGCAATAGGATCACAAAACATGCAGCCACCCATGATTATCAAACCTTGCACATCATAAAATACGGAAAAACACAAGAAATAAGCAGGACTCCTTTTAAACATAAAATAACATGTAGAAGTTGGGAACATAAGATGATGGAAAGAAATCACCTACCCTGGCACTCGAGCTCATAGAAACATCCAATGCGTGTAATCACAAAATTTCTTTGTTTGGCAACACCACTTTCAGGAGAAGAGCATGCCTGAAGTATTTGACAGCCCTGCTGCAGCATTTGGACAAAAACAGATTGCAGACCCTTTGTATCCTGCCTACTACTAATTCCACCAAAGGGGAATATATGGCTGTTGAGCAATTCTCCCCTAGAGTCAGTCCATATGCATACTAGCCAACGCCAATCCTCAGTCCATCCATAGCAACAATGTAGGCTTGGAAGTGTCTTTTGATGGCCAGATCCAAAGCCATCTGGCTCTGATCCGTCAAGTTGGGAGCTTGGTGCAGGATCTATACTTCCTGATGAAACTGAACTCTGCACAAAGCTTCCACTACTACAATCATCAGACAAAGGCTTTGAAGATTCAGATGCTGGATTAGAAAAAACTGTAGGTGAGACTCCATGCTCCAGAGAGCCAGGTTCTGCAAGTATGAATAGTGGTTCGAACATGTAATGTATTTCGTCTTGAAGAAGAAAATCTCCAGTTCTGTGTGGATCAGAGACTAAACCTCCAGCTCTTGATGATTGCCAAGTACTACTATCCCAAGTACCAGGCCTCAAGCTAGGATCATGATCGCCCTCTCTTGGAAGTGAAGGTCCTGTAATTCGAGGACCAATACACTCCTTCCACATCCCTGGAATCGGAGATGTCATTTGCATCAAAACCGAGTGAGATCTACCTGACGTAGAGGAAGACTGGACCACATCAATGGAGGACCCTCGAGAAATTCTCCGAGCTTTATTGTAAACAGTGAAAGCAATCTCCTTGAGAATGATAAGCTCACTGAGAGCTGGACTTGTGACCCTAAAAATGGCATCAACTGTCACAATCTGCAATACCAATTTAGGAACACTAAATCCTGAAAGTGTTAAAACATTTGATATCGATGCTTCATCCACAGCTGCTGAGCAGCTTAATGCCTTCCCAACGTGATTGTGCATTATAGATCTCCTCTCTTTATCTGATGATAGAACGATTGATCCAACAGCAATGGAAGATTCAATGACTGTCTGAAGGACTGCAACCGGCTCAGGGAAGGGACACACCACATATATAACCTAACCCCAGAAAGCAGCAATGTAGGTGATATGAGATCGGTATCAAACTTCTAATAAAGCATGATGCAAAATGCCACTAAGCAGAAAAGAAAACATTTCTCTTAAAGACCTTATTGGTATGGACATTATGGCATATTTGTGATAATCTCTGTAAAATTTATTTGCGAGTTTACAATGCAAGGAACATGTAAATAGGAAATAAGCTTTCATAATGAACTAACAATTTCTTTTACTATGCCTCAGCAATTCAAACTAATGGCAGCCGTCCTTAGACATTATTTATAAAGTGTACCCTCATAGACTTTTTGGAGTTGTAAACCATGTCTGCACATTATAATGGGCCCCTTCATTTGGCCTGCCAGATATACTAATATGTAATCTTCTAGCTTTTCATTCTCTTCTATCTTCTTGTCTTCCTTGTTTTCCCTTTTTTGAAATTGATCTTCTTAACCACTGGGAAAGTTTTTCATTCCAATTTTCATCCCCTTATTTTAAGATTCCAACCAAACTTATAATATGATTTCCTCTAGGCAGATTACTTAGGAAGTTGAATAAGCATGTGTTTTCAGGAGAGCAAGGAAGAAGGAAGACGCAGCAATTCAATGGTTAATAAAACATACACGCAAGTGCATCAAGAGACTCTTAGCATGTTATTTTATAATGAGCATATTGAGCACATTATTTTATATATCATAGAAGTAGCTCCAAATGTACTCACTAACAACCACATTCAATGGTTAATAATCTGTGTGACCATAGGTAGAGCAATAGATGGCAGGGTTCCTGCTCTAAGAACGAATATCATAAAAATTTTAGAGAATACAGAAGTACTCCTCCATTCTCGAAATACATAGAAAGCTCATAAGAAGAGAAACAAAACAAGAAAAAATAGAGACACCTGGCATCAATCAAGTATTGAAAATAACTCAATGATAGGAAACATGATGGAGAACAACTTCAACTGAATTTTGATCTTTAAATCCACAATTAAATGAAAGTGAACAGTACTTGCAACCTTTTTTTTTGATAAATTAACAATACTTGCTACTTACCGTACAAGGACCACTATTTCCCTCTTTCGGATTTGAGGCAAAGCATGAACCAAGTTTTAAAGCTTTAAGAACCTTGGAGAGAGACTTAAGAAAGCTTGTTAAATCCCAACCATTGGATAAGGACAGAAAATAATCACTAATTGATCCAACAAGAGATGCAGTGCTGCTTTCTATCTTCATTGATTGAGGGCAATCAAGTAGAACAAAACCAGGCGATGACCATTTTCCAGAGTCTATCTCCATTTTGTTTCCCAAACTTTGCGGCAAATGAGTTCCCAGTTTGCATGTCTCATAAACTGGAAGAAACAACCCATGACAAAACTTAGGGCATAGTTAAAACACAAATATGCCTGTGTGCATGAAATGTCTAGATAAACATACACACAAGATAATATGGACAGTCTATTGTCGAGCTGGAAGCATGAATATATCAGAGCATACAACTGATTTGTAAAATGTGATCTACATGTGATGCAACTTGAAGAAAAATTAGCACAAGTTCCAAAAATATACAAAATCATAATGTTTTTATGGCAAAGGCCTTTCATACAAGAGCATTTTTAATAAGTAGAACATGACTATTTGGATTAACACATCAACACATGAACAAAACATTTGAAATCCTACTTCATGCGTTCTCATCTTACATAGGTTCACCTTCCTCAGGGATTCTGAATCCAGGATGAAAATATCCAAATGCCAATTTGACCTATGCTTTATCAAGACTTGAACCCTTGGACAAGATTATGAAACCATTATGCCATGCCATTTTCTCTCACTTAAAGAAATCGAAAAAAAAAGACAAATTTACTGGAGTTGTCTATATACATTCAACCATCACTATTAATGGCCTAAGCACGAATATGACTTTTATCATACTCACCGGTGCCAAGTTGTTGAAAAAAGTCTGCAGCAGCAGTAGTAAGGGGATCAATGTCTGGACATACAACATAGTAAGTCATCTGCAACATTCAACGAAGAAAATGAAAGAAAAATAAAACATTGTAGAATGCAGGATTTCTTGAGCAGTGATTGTAGAGAAATCATGATAAAACATGTTAATAAAATATTTGTCACAACAGATTTTGAGTATCTTACAGGTTTTTGCAAAGCATATGGTTCAAGCGGAGCCTTTTCCCAGAGATGCAGCGAGCTTGCTGATGTCTTGAGCCAATCATCCTGGTACCTATTATACACACACTACTTTTCCTTATCCCATGAGCAATTACAGTAAACAGTTAAGCTACTGAAAGAAGGCCATGTTACTGCACCATCAATATGGAGTCAAATCAATAAAAAAATTCAAATGGAGCATGTGCCATGTAGGACCAGAAGGGAAAGAAGAAAGAAGGGTTCTGCCTAGGTTTGCCAAAAAAGCTGTGTCGCAATATTTCCCAAGAAAACAATGATAAAATCCTTACATCAAGCCACACACACACACACACATCTACATACACATATATAGGCCTTGTCCAATAAGGAGATAAAAATTAAACCTAATACGAGAACTGTTCAAATTAGGAAATGAAAATTAAAACATAACAAAATTCAAAATCCTAAACTTATGGAAAATACAATTTCTAGATAGACTAAATTCTGAATTGTTGCTGCCACTTTAATATCTCCATCGTTCATCAATTTGTAAGACATTGTCTAGTGAATTTATGACTTAAAATTTTATGAAAATTATATGTTACTATGCTGCTGAATAGATTTACTTCAGTTTTTATTAGGTTTTAGTAACGAAAGGCAATTTGGTAATTTCTGAAATTATTGGATGAGGGCTCTAGATGTCGCCTCTGTGCCTTCTTATGGGTCAAGTAACACTATCGTGTCATTACATGTGATTTCATTTAGGTCCAAAATGAAATAATGGTGAGAATTTCATAGTTTTCGATATTGCGTCTTAATCCTAAACAAAATTAGGAAAAGTCTAGCAGGTTATAAGCAAAGTGGAATAGTCGAATATCAAATTGCCACAAGGAACATTGCAGTTTTATTCAGCAAAGGAGCTTTTGTCTTCCACATTCAAAGAGTATGAGTGTTAAGCTTTAATTACATGTCATTATTATATATATATATAGTAGCTGCAAAGTTTTACTGACAAGTTTCAACACGTTCTTTTTTTGGGTAACAAGAACCCTGAACGTACTTTGTATGACTAAGTAAACACCGGATGACCCCAGCCACCTGCAAACCACGGGTGTCAGGCAAGCTCACTACTAGAGTCCTCATGCTTCATGAGGTGCAAGCATCCCCACTAAACTACTTGTGCGGGTTACAAGTTCATATTTCTATCAAACCATTTGCAAATGTTTTTTTTATTTTATTCTGTACTGGAATTGATGTCAACATTAATATGTTGCTAATATATCTTGGATCTTCACAAATCTGTAAAATATGGCAATTAGAAGTATCATCAAAACAATGTTCGGTATGTGTACAGCCCAAATATAGAACTTTCATGAGCAGGATGCATACCCCACAAGTATAGCAGGCAATGGCAGTACAGACAGTGTTGGCCTGAGACGCAAACCCAGCTGCTGCTCTGACTCTGATGTGCAGGTTTCTTGATTTGACCTCCTCTGGCTTGTCTCATCCACCCTAGCTCCATCTATGGTTCCAACGGCTCAACTGTTAGTACACCAAAAACCCTAGAATCTCATTCTATATGTGTAAGCAAATGCATACCTTTGAGGCACGAAGATCCAACAGCAGAGGACTGGGATGGGCTTAGTGTGTCTCCAACAGATAAAGTAACAGTACTCGAAGAGTCTCTACATTCACCTCCACTGAGTTCGGTGGAAAATCCATCACCCATCGTTCCTGCATCACTTGATTGACTGCGGCCTTTGCACCAATCACTGACAGACAATGGGCCATCCAAAGTGCCAAAAGCAGATCTCAAGCCTGTTTTAATGTCCGACTGCAGCAAACCAATCACAGATGATGCATGAACCTGAAAAAATCGAGATACTCTGCATAAGAACTATGGCATCATGAAAGCTGCTAAATTAAATCAGGTCGGTGTAATACAGTTATTCATTATATAGCTATTGTGAGCCAATATATGTCTCATACAAAAATGACCCCGCAGAATTTATTAACGGACAAGAAGAATAGAATTTATTAATGAACAAGAAGAAGTCAACAAGTAGACAGCTGTAAAATGCCAGTATCAGATTCATTTCTCAAGGAAATGTAAGCCCAACCAGAAAGTCGCCTCCTTGTTTCATAATCTCCATAAAAAATAAGCCCAATCTTTCATTACCATCTGGCCTCATACTAACCAAAACAAATGAAATTGTAAAACCTAGTTGTTAGTGTGTCAAATCAATAAAAGAACAAAAATTTCTAAAGGAAAGGCTCCAAAGACAGAAACATCAATGAGCACAGTTAGGGTTTCAGTGGATAGGGAAAAATACTGACAAATGGGAATTAAGAGTCCTCTACAGGGATCCATTTGTGTGTGTGGGTGCGAGGCAATTTCCATTGACATATAATAGAAGCATGCTTACATCAGCTAAAAGAGGATCCACTAGCTCCACCCCAGAAATATCCAGCGAGTGACATGAAGCCAAACTTCCTCCACAACCTGCATGGACCATAGAAGGTCCACAAGCAAATCCACGCCTCCACTGTTCTTGTAATGCAAGCCAACCATAAGGGCCATCACCACAATCAGCATCAAGTGCCACATCAACGAATGAAGTAGCTTGTTGGACAAGAAATGCCAAGCCATCAAGGAATTCCTGAAGTGGTTGCCTCAGCCCGTAAGAAAGCATACCCTCCTCGTTAGATGAATGGGGAGGTAAGGGCGGGCAAATTTCCATACTTGGTGACATAGCAGGTTTTGCACCTTTAGAAACTCCAACAGAGCGCCAAACACCTACAGGTGCATTAAGTGGCCCATCTAGCAGTCCTCCATCGATATCACCAGCTATTCTAACTGGCATAGTTTCTTTCTTTTTCACCTCATACTTGCCAAAAACAATGTCTGTGGTGGTGCTTGGTTCACCATGCAGCTGATTCAGAACAGTACCTCCAGTTAACCTACTCAAGCCCATAGGTGGAAGGCTGCTAGAAGATAACAGGGTATGTCGAATCTTGCACATAGAAGCTTGGAACATAAGGCATTCAACTTCAGTGGCAAGCACAGTTCGCATAGACGAGAGGAAATTTTCTGCTCCAAATGTTGCTTCGTTCATTTTCTTCTGGATGGATTTGCCAGCAATTGTGGAATTGAAACCAGAGTATGAAGATGGTGCTGCCAGCTCATGTGTAGCAACACCATTGTTGTAAGCAAATAATCTTTTTTCATGCTGCTCTTTCCCACTTTCAACAATTGTGTAATATTTCTTCGTATGGAGAATGGAAGTTGAATCATGCCTACTGGGACATGCTTTTGAATTTACAGCCATGCCAGGCTTCTCATCAGATTCATCTACGCAAGGAGATGAAGGTGGGGTTGCAGAATATACATAACTTTTCGGGCTTGAACTTGCACTCTCAACTTTTCGAGATTTTGGAATGTATGGACTCCTGAAAATTGATGTTGAGAACTCACTTGTTGGGGTTTCAACAGCTCCATATTCTGGAGCAAATGTCATCAGTGCTTCAGCTTTCAATAAATGGACAAACTCACCCGTAGAAGATGCTGAAGTACAATTAACTGCACCTGAAGACATGGCATTCTTTGTGACTTCTTGACTTTTGCTAAGAGACTCCTCTGTGGCTACTGGAGGCAGATTAAAATTATCAAAAGATGGAAATCCTACAGGCAAAAGCATCTGATCTGCAACATCCATAATCCCAGTACAAGGAATGCTACCCACATCTCCACAGTCCGGTACAGAAAACATAAGAGCCTGGGACTCTGCAGTTCCTGGGGGCTTCACCAAATAACGGATCATGATTAGTTTCTTCTTGTTAATTCATAACATTATTGAAGAAAAACATCAATAAGAAAATAGAAAACAAAGCATAAAAGTAATCGTAAATATATAAAGCAATTTTCGAATAAACAGCAGAGCAAAGAATTCTAAAGGAAAAATATTGAAGAACAGGATTCAGTATCAATGCTATTCAGTTGGCATAGGAGATTTAAATCACAAATTTCAAAAAATATATATCCTAAATATAATAACAAAAAGGGGGCATCCTACAACCTCTTTTAGAGTTTCATCAACACAAAGTACAACTGTAAACTGCAATATTTGTGTTCCAATGAAAGGAAGATGTATTATATTTCAATCATGTAAGAACCTAGTAGAAGTATATATAGATACTGTAATACAGAACATAACATTTGTTTAAAGTCAACTACCCAATTACTGTTCAAGTTTTCAAATTTTTGATATCATGATTGGTAAATTGTAGTAGCCTAAGAAGTATGGATAAGATCATGGGGGCCAGATACCATGATACTTACATCCCAATACAGTAATTTTAAACAAAAAGAACCAAAGGACACAGCAGGGGCACAGCAATAAATTAATATATATATATATATAAATGTATAGAAGAAAATACTTACTATTTCTTCATTTTTTTCACATTACAAATACATCTATATTTTATTATATCAAAATAGTAAGAAATCATTTCCACAATCTACACTTCGGAAAAGAAGTGTGAAAAAAAAGTTTTGAAATAAATTTTAAAAAGCTTATTGATAAACAACTTGAAAGTTTTGGACTATAGAATTCGTAGAATTAAAAATTCTAAAGGATGAGGGATTAATAGATATAAATCCACATTGCTTGTATTTTATCATTGGCTTCCAAGTTATATTTTTAAATTTGTAATTTGTTTCATGTGCATCTCAACAACAGATATGTGCGTCCACCTAGTGTCCAAAGTGCGTCCGGTTCTAAAATAGAAAACAAAATAATGTGACGTATTTGGATGCATTTCCAACACGTGTCGGGGAAGGTCCAAAAAGTGTTGCCATCCGACACAGTCACTGCACCTTCTTACTAGTGTTTGTGCTTCTTAGGTAGGAACTATCATCCAAAAAGAAAAGAGACTAAAGGAAGAGCCTAGGATTCACAATGATAATTTCTTACAGATATTTGAATTAAGTACAAGATGTCATCATTGCATCTATGAAGGACAGGGATTATATCTGCAGTTGTGCAGCACCTCCATGGTTCCTTGTTAATAGTACTCACTTATCAAAAAAGAAAAGAAAAAAAAATTACCTCCCCAATTGGCAAAGCATCATTTTCAAAGAAGTCACCAAAATCACCAAACTCAGAAAGAAGTGCTTGGATATCCATGCAGACACCTCTGTCATCATCATCCCAATCCCAATGTGATCCAACATCATTTGCAACTCCAGTAATGGCTGAATTATTAACTTCAACAGAGCCATAATCAGACTGGTATGTGTCTTGCATAGGAGCATGCAACTCAGCCATCCCTGTCCTATGACGCTTGGAACCCTGCAGAGAAAATACGATATGTTATATGCTGGTTCCCATTAATTATCACAAATAAAGATGAACTAGACTCAAACAAAGTACTCAATTCTTCCATTCAGATCAGAAATGCCTCTCTCATATAAGTCAACTGTCTGCAATCTGACTCTTCAATGAGTACCAAAAGCATGACAAGAAAAAGGGGGGAAGGGAAGGATAACTCTCAAAATCAGTTAAGTTAAATGACATAAATTTTGCCTCAAAAAAAAAGTGAACTCCATGAACTGCTTTTAAATACCACTGAGAATAAGAACAAATCCATTGACCATCTATTTTAGCTCTCAAGACTGATATAACCCCAAAATACTTGGTGAACAGATCAAAGCTCAAGCAAATCCTATATTCTGAATTCACTCTCTTACTAAATGACAATCGTGCTGTCAAGCAATAGCAATAAAAGGTTGACATCTCCGACATAGTGAGGATATTCCTTAGCAACAACATTAAACAGCATTAAGATAATGATCCGTCATTGAGAATAATCGGAACTGCAATTTTAACACGAGATCTATAATATGACAACTTTCTTCCAAATAACCAGCTTATAATGAAATCAAATTAGTAGAATAAAAAGAACAGAAAAAATAATGTCACACATTTTAGCAAACTACCTCCCTTCTTTATGGCATCAAATAACTATGATGACTTTGTTTACCAAATATCCAAACTAAGCAACAAAGAAAAGCAAATTTGACAAATTTTAGAGAACCACCTCACTACCTCTTTTCTTCACAGCATCAAATAATTAAGCTGCCGATGTGTAACCCATAGCCAGAATAAGATACATGGATAAGCAAATTTGAAGGGCCAGGCTATCACCAAGCAGAATGCAAAAAGTAGCGCAGAGCCATTAGCAGCAAAAAAAATAGATGAACAAACTCCCCATCTACTACTTAAACAAACTAATATCAATAATATCGTAGCAGTGTGGAAGCATGATCACACTCCACATATTTTATTAGATCTACTGACAAGGACTTACAACCGCACGATGAATTCTTTTTCTTTTGTTAATTACAGTTCTGGTAAAACACAATCAAAATGGTGTGCGACTACTCTACTAAAGCTATAAGCAAAGCAAAAAAAACAAACCCTTCTCTCCAGTCCCAACCATAAACAGGATAAGAAAAATCTCTCAAAACTTTATTAGAATGCTGTGATAATTCAATTAAAGACCCAATAATCTAGTGATCAAAACACCCACATCTGAAATCATTTCTCAGAATTTTTTATCTTAACAATGAGTTTAAAAAAAAAAAAACAGAAACTCCCTCAATAACACATTTTGGAATGCATTTCTTCGGATCAGGCATTCTTTGAAATCCTGATCTACTACTAAATTCTTTGAAATCCTGAAAAAGGAAAGGAACTACTAGATCCAGAGTTGTTGAAAAGGGATGGTTGCAAAAGCCATATGAAAATTGTATATGATAGTAATGATACATGGCATAAATTTTATTTTTTATCAAGGAAAACAAAAAAAAGGTGATATATGTTATGTGGATTCAGAAAACTAAAAGCATGTGATGTACAAACATTAAATAGTTATTACGTTTAAAAGCCTACATTCAGTTCTTTCTTATACCTGTTCTCAGAACCAAGAGGAATTTTTTAGGCTAGACAAACTAGGATGTGCTTATGCAAGAAAATTTATTATTACGTTACTCATTTCCTTTGATATTAAGTGCTTTCTATCAATCTTCTTGTACCCCAGAAGAGCATTCTTAGGGTTTTTCTTGAGGTAAGGTTTTTGCATCCTCCTCTATCTCATCACTCCATCTGTTACATGGACTCAAAAAAGTGTAGTAGCTGATCACGAACCCAAATCTTAGGACCCTAGGACTAAGCTTGAAATGTGCCCAAATAAGGGTATGGTCTCATGACACAATGCACATTCAGACACGCATCTTTTATTTAATGTGGAACATGTAATAATATTCCTATTGAAGATATACACTAAGAGTTATCCAATTAGATGAAATGTAGTGGAAAATAGGTGTTTGTCTCTGGCTCCCGATGTGAGAACCAACAAAACCTTTTCATGCAATCAAATCTGAGCTTTTTCTTCTTCCATCATTACATATAATCGGGTTGAACACCAGTGTCCAATACATGTCCCATACGCATATCCATGCAGCATTGCCCACACACTAGTACCTGAAAGGAGAAAAAGGAAAAAGAATCCACATAACACAGTTCTACACAATAAGCAGGTATGGTTCCATGACACACCTCATCCCACCCCCGAGCACGCCCTTAACCCAAACATGTGCCCTCTGAGGCGATTGTTCCCAAAAAAAAAGAAAATAAAAATAGAAGGTTCAAATTCCTAAAAATACCACAAGTCAATACATTCAAAGGTAAAAGCAATTAAATAGCAATGTACACACACATTTGCATAACTATATTGGTAAACAGACACATTTACATTAAAAAAAGAAGATATTGAAAGTTCAAAGACATTGAAGTTCTTTTATGAGTGTAAACAAAATGCAGTACCGTTTTGGGGCCATCATTTTGCAACTGATCACTAGAAGATAAACCTGACTGTCTGCATGTTAAAGAATCAGCATCTGCCTCAAGCTCGCTAGCTCCAGTGGTCATCTTGTAATCACTATCACTAGAGGTGCTACTAATGCTGCTGATGCTACTACTGTTACTATTGCTGCTGCTATGAGAATCATGTTGAGAGCAGATTCCATTGGGTTTAATCCAATATCCTTCCATAGACTCTATCTCGCCGGCACTGTTCAAATCAAAATTGTAGTGAAAGAGGAAGAGATGAAACTTCCAAGACCAAGTCTCGATAGTAAGATGATTAACCTCTATATATAAAGAAGGAAAGATGAATGACCAACAAACAAAGAGTGATACACAAATGGACTAACCAATGCATATAGAAGGATGAACCAGATAATGATGGCCCTATCCAATTTTGCAGCCAGAATCTGCAAGTTGATCACATCAATATTAGTTGTTGTAACATACATATGAATTTCTAGAACCTGAACAAGAAGAAAATTTAAAAAAAGCAGTTTCACCAGTAGGCCACCGAAAAAGATTTAGTCCAGCCTCACAAACAGATTGACTTGGGAAGACGAGAGAGAGAGAGAGAGAGATAGAGAGAGAGAGAGAGAGAGAGAGAGGGGAAGACAATAAAGCATCAAATGGTCAGTCCAATTGGATTAGATCCACCAGCTCCACCAAATTTATTCAACTGCCACCTCTAGTCAATCTAGACAGTGCTTTGTTTGTTGGCATAAAATGCAACAACAGGCATGCAGTAACCTATATACCTTTTCAGAGAAGATCTAGCAAATGACGTCTGCAAGACTGGGACAAGCACTGCCTCTGCTGGGTAGATGAATGTCCTTTCACAAACTGAAAATTGATCTTGTGATCTCTTCTGAACACCACTTGCAACTGCAGAAGATTCAGTGTTATGATGCTTGGGAAAACTCTTTTTCATATCCGGGTTCTGTTGCAGTGGCTTGTCATTTCCAGTAGTAGGGCAACTAAGAGTAACTTCAAGACAGCAACTTTGCCCTCTGAGCTGGCAACCAGAAACTTGCGAAACAGGGCATGGCAGACCTATGATTCCATTAGAAGTCCTAAACTTGCTGGAACTGTTCAACCATGTTAACAGAATGAAGAAATGAAGATTAATACAAGCTTTGTAAAAAAAAAGGAGTAATTTGTTTGACATGAACAAGTAGAATGGAAGTGTGTCAAATGAAATATATAAATGATATCAGATCAATACGACCTTAAATAGACCTGCTTCACAAAGTCACTTGGACAACATCCAGTAACCCTACCAAGCATTCCATGAGGTGAGACAATTACTGCAGAAATACATGGTAAAAGTGAGATCACTACATGATGGAATGGCAGGGAAGCTTCCATAACAAGATATCTTTTGATCATAGTAAAATGATTAAAATTAGTAAGCACTGATTAAAGCGATGAGGGGAGCAAAAACTAAATCGATTCCCATTGCTGTAACATAAGATTTAACATTTTAAGGGTGAGCAGTAGCATAGGGAGCTAAAGTGCTGAAACCCCAAAAACTTTTCCTTCTTTTTCTTTGCAAGTCTAAAACCCATGAAACTAATAGACAACAGAAGTGGAGGAAGCAAGTACCAAAACCACACCAACACTTCCTTTTGTCCAGCAAGGTTTGTTGGGTTTGGTCTAACCCATAGTAACCAAGAAACTCTCCTTGAGAGGGGAAACACACACATTTCTAATGCAGGTACGATAGTATTATGAAAATCAAGAAAAAAAATGTTTCAGCTACATTCAGGAAACATATCCAAAATGAACGGGAAACTGAAGGAAAACTTTTTTCTTTAGAAGCAACTGAAGGGAAACTCCACAGAAACTAAGAAGAAACTGGGAAAGAACTCTTTTGGAGACTATTTGAAAATTACTCCAAAGAAACTGAAAATTATTACTCGTTTCTTCATAGTTCCCTATGTACTTTCCTATAGTGATCCACAATTGATTCTTGTTAGTTTCACTTTTTTTCTCCATATGTTTCAATCACACATCAATATGTTCTATTAAAGTATATATTTAAATATTGATAAAGCCATATGGGTTAGAAGCAAGAATTTTTAATGTTTCCTCTCTGTTTTGCCGAAATTTCTAATACGGGTACGATATTATTATGAAAATCAAGAAACAAATGTTTCAGATACTTTCGGGAAACACATCCAAAATGAGATGGAAACTGAAGGAAAACTTTTTCCTTTAGAAGAAACTGAAGGGAAACTCCATAGAAACTAGAAGAAGCTGGGGAAACATAGAAAATTAGTCCAAAGAAACTGAAAATTACTACTCATTTCTTCATCATTTCCTATGTGCTTTCCTATAGTGATCCACAATTGATTCTTATTAGTTTCACTAATATTTCTCTGTATGTTTCAATTACACATCAATATGTTCTATTAGAGTATATATTTAAGTATTGATAGAGCCATATGGGTTAGAAGCAAGAATTTTTAATGTTTCCTCTCTGTTTTGCCGAAATTTCTTGCTAGAAGTCCTATTAGGTTTCACATTACATATCAATCGTTTCCCCACTTCCCATTTCCCCTTTATTTGTTGGCCGAGTTTTTCAGTTCTGTTTCCATCCTAATCTGGTAACTATGGTCTAGTCCACCTAACTAGTAAGATTTTAGACAAAATACATAAACGCCAAGTATTGACAAAACTTCAAATAACATAGGGAAAAAGAAAAACCAGCAACCAAAAAAGAAGAAAGCAAAAGCTTTAACTTGCCTACTTTGTCCAACCACAAATATCCTTTCCGTCACCCAATCTAGGTTAATTTCTCTATCAAATCACAGGAATAATGTCTTCTCTCAAAAGTCAAAACCTAGACTTATTACCATGGCCCATGAGGGCTTTCTAGTTATTCAACTTGGACCAAAGAACTCCTTATTGAAGCCTCAACTGATGATTGTAAGAAATGCAGTCATTCCTCCCCACCCCCCAAACAAACAAAAACCCCAAACAAGCCCCCAACCCAAAACCCGCTTCTCACCTGCTGTCCGAAAACAAAACTAAACAAACAAACAAGTACCAAATGCCCTCATTTCTAATAATAGTAATATTGCCACTAAAACATCCCAACATACTTATACTTCAAATCCTCATTTTATAGGCTACTTGTTTCTTCAACTACATAACATTTACCATCAAAAAGCACGGCTGGCATTATTTCCTATGAGAAAGACACACCAATTTCCCAAACAGGACTTGAGCCTTGCATCTCCACCTTTGCAAGTGGTAGGAATCCCTCAACCAACGTAATAGCTATTTGTAAAGTATAGATTATAAATAGTACAAACACGTGGCCCAAGAGCAACATTCCAAAACCCGTCAACAACATCATCCATCCCTCCTTACTCTAGGGAATGGCATCAGAAATCTCCCTCTCCCAATTGATTAACTATACAAGGTTAAAGGGACTCTTTAAAATGGGAATCACCACTTCAATCAACTTGCTATGGATTAGTAGGAAAAAAACTAATTAAACTATACCTCATATGACTACTACCATATAACACTATCGGGACAATTTAACAGACAAGTACTACACTCTCTCTTGCAATGTCATGTACGTTGGATGAACATGTATCTCAACCCCCACCCCTTTCTTCCTTCAAAACACTACTTACAAAAGAGAAATACAAACGTACATTTGCAAGTATGAGAAGCGAAACAAAAAAAATGAGAATTGCCTCATAATCTCGATATGGACATCAAACCAATGAACGAAATAAAAGCAAGATAAAAGAAAAACCTAATTAAATAGCAGATATGATAAACAGATTCAGAATGAGGTGTAAGCCCTCAACCACGACGCAAATCTTTAATTCCTCTCCTCCCATAAGGGCCACATAGATATAAAAATGGGGTAGCACATATGAACCAGGTAAAGTGGGGAGGCAGCCTTTTGCAACCCGAGCCTAGGGGACTTTATTGGAGATCAAAAAATGAACATCTCCAGAGAAAACCCACTAAATTTTTAAATGAAATGAAGGATGAACATGTTGCCAAATAGAAAGGGAAAGGAATAACAGCTTGGAAAAATCCCATCTATAAGGTTACCAGGAAATTAATGAAAGTATTAACAAGAACTACTTACAAATAAAGGAGAAAACCCCTATCACGGATCATCAGTCTCACTCTTTACAATCGAGCAGATCGAAAACACAAGTTCAATGGGGATTTAATTTCATAGGGATAGAGATATATAAAACCTTTTCTTTTATAAGTAAATTTATATACTCTAGAAAACGCCTGATGAAACCTTGTACAACTTCCACATACAAAAATACCCAAAAATCTAAACACTAACATTCACAGGCGCCACCTTTGTGCACTAGGAGGTATACAAAAAGAATACTACATCAACACAGAAAGATCTCCTAAGAAATCCACAAAAACAATATATATGGAACCTAATCTATGAAGGTTAGGACGTAAGGGTGTGAAGACAAAGAAAAAAGGTGAAGTTGTCATCTTACTTCTGCCAAAACTGCAAAACAATAATGGTCCAGGTGAACTTTACTATGAGTTCTCACAAGTTAATGTATTTCTAACTAATCTTTTCTTCAGAAAACCCTTTACACTATTCTATTACGAAGTAATTTAAGGAAGCAAACATTTGCAAAAGCAATTGGGGATTTCATACATTGTTATAATGAAAGGCATCTATCCTTGGAAATTGGATATTCTATGAGAATAGTAGGAAACAGCAGATGGGCATATATATTATTAGGTCAAATAGCTCAAGCAACAGAAATAGCACAAGCAGGTTAGTGCGTGAGGTGGATCCAAGTCCGAGAGCAGTTAGCTTCATGTGAATATTACTGAAGGTTAGGCATGCATCAAATCCATGCTTACTAGAACCCCAGACTGGCAGGACCAACAGTGGACCATCTCCACTTCATGGCCAGGATACAACCTTCACTAATTTCAAATCAAATCTCTTAACAACCCCCCCCCCCCCCCCCCCCCCCCCCCCCCCCCCCCCCCCCCCCAAAAAAAAAAAAAAACCCAAAAACAAAAACACCTTTCCTTTCCTCCTCTTTCTTTTTCTCTCCTTCACTCCCTTCCTTACCTAATTCCGTATCACGTACAGTCCTTTCTATGTAGCAGTTATTCTATGCCATGATGAAAATAAACCTATAATATAAGTTTCTAATTTTCTCTATTGTATCAACCAATTTACCCAGAAAAATTAGCTGGCATGGTCTTAAAACATTCTACTGACTAAGAACTCTGCGTCCAAGGAAAAGTTGACATGACAAAGCCAACTAGCATACACAGCAACCAACCTGGAAGCTCCTCACCAGAATAATTAGAAGAATGATTCAGTATTTTCTCCATGTCACCACTTGAAAGTGTCCGGATATGCCTAAAAGAGAAGTAGAACAAATTCAAATCAATACATCATCCAGGGCATAAAATGTTTATCAACCTCAAATATAGACAAATGCTACAGCACTATGAACAATAGAAGGCATGAAAACTCCACGAACTTTGCAGATATTAGAACATGGACAAAGATTGCTTCTTCTGTGGCAGCAAAGATGAACTCCACCACAGGCTGGCCTATCCTACAACATTACCAACCATTAATTAGCCAAAATCAGAAGCCGAAATAATTTAATACAACAGAAATCAATCCAAACTTTTGTCGTAAAATCAATTAAATATAAAAGGGTTATAAATCAAACAAATTCAAAAACACAACCCCAGATACTTTGAACAAATAAGCCAAGTCATTGAGAATAATTGAATTGGGGAAAACTGAGTAGAAAATTTTCAACTAAAATATAACCCAAATTGGGGACCAAAGTGGTGTACTCCCTCTGTATGGTAGTATAGGTGTTACTAGCACTTGAATTTTGCAAGTCTACTCTCATACTCTCAAACAATGAAATCCAAAACTGATCTGGTCTAACAACTCCAATGTGTAGTCATTATATATTTTAGGGTCGCTTACACTTTAGTTTCTTTTTATCAAGATAGCACTACAAAGCCAGAAAGAAAATCAAGGATTATGCTCATGGTTTCTTATATGATGTTTGAATATGTGGAACGTCAGATGGTCATTCTGGTTTCTTATGACACCAAGGTCACATCTCACTAACCCACAAGTTATACCCTTCTGCTCTTGCAATCCCTAAACACTTCTATTTGCTCATGTACCGGACAGCCTCCAAAGCATAATGCCAAAAGCTTGTCCTATAATGACAAATAGCTTCAGTATTAAAATCAATAGTACGAAATTTCCTGAGGACAATCAGAGTCACAGTTTACATTGTAAATGGTAAACAGATTGAATTTTTCCAGATTATGATCTGGAGAAACGCAACCAGTCATTACCTTGAACAAGAGTTCCAAAGGTTTTTTTTGTTAGATAAGCACATGGAATCTAACATTTTAAGTGTAGCATGCATTTAGATTACAACGAAGTACAAAAACTAAGACAATAATAAGATATTAAAATTCTGAACAAATAAGACATGTATGAAAATAAACCTGAAAAGTTCTTCGCTTTGCATAAATGGATGATATTTTGAAAATACATCACCAAATCTCATGTAGGAAAGTCCCATCAGGGCTCTGCCAATCCAATAAATTTTTCGTCAACTTATGGCCATCGCAATAGCTCATTAACGAGTAACAGCTCGGCGACGCAAAATATACCTTTCTATACGATTCCTTAAAGCCTGAGATAGAGCAGCTGCAACCTCTTCTGAGTCTCCAGGAGCCAACCAGAGCCCAGATGCAAGAACTTCCACCACAAATTTAAAATAAATATTATAATTACTTACTCAATATTCAACAATTCTTTGAAAACTACAAACGAATTTTATAATCAAATAACATGAAGATGTTTTGAAACAATCCAGAAATAGAAGAACCCTTTCATAAAAACCAGAAAATCAAAAAAAATCTATAATCCTGTTTAGAGTTATGAGGATGAATGTACCTCTTAATCTAGATACAGCAGCCTGGGCAGACTCTATAACTGAGGAATAATGTCCAGGGAGGAAAAGCCAGAGCTTGATTTTCTCATCTGTGTATTCCGTACCGGCAAGTAGTAGTTAGAGAGCTAATTCTTGAAATAGTACCGTAAGTCTTATATCACAGCTTATAATCTTTACCAGGGTTGTGGATGCCCTGAGATGGATCCCAGGGTCCAACAAAAGAATTGGTCCATGTGCTAAGAAATCCTTCCTTCTGCAGCTGCAGATGGGATGAAAGCACCAGTAAAGTAGCTGCATCTTTCTGCTCCAGCTTGACACTAAGCCACAAGAAAATTCTAGTTTTAACAGTGAACTTGAACACGCATCACAACATACATTCCAGATTTTCAAATTAAAAAGGAATTTAAAATGGTTAAGATGTCAAACTGCCCAAAAATTAAACCTTCTATCAGGTAGAGGGTTGGGATCAGACTCATGAGGGAGAAACTGGAACCATGAAACCTGATGAAGACCTCCCTGTAGAATTGACCAATAATGTAAAACAGATATAATGATGTGTACATTATAGAAGTTGACAAACAATCAATAACCAAACACCCGCATCAGTATGTCCCAGCATGCATGATAAAGATAAAGCCAGACCACATTAACAGAATTAAACAATGAAACAAGAAATACTTGTTCTTTTTTGCCAAAGATAAAAGCATCCAAACTCCCCTTAAACTCATAAACCATATATAGGACTCTGACCTCACTCGCAATTCAGGTTCTTCAGGGCCCTCAAAAACAGAGAGCAGAATCATCACGAAAAGAGTGAACAAAGAACACAACTTCAGTGTTCTTGATGTGGAGCATGCCAAAAAGAAAAAGGGGAAATTTGAAATTTAACAGAAGGACACCATCGGCCTTGTATGACTATATTTAGGGTTAATTAGAACCTTGTTCCATGTTCCATAAATTGCTGGTATAATTTTACTTCATAGTTTAATAGGTCTACGAGGTCAGGCCATAAGGATATCTTAGCAATGTCTATATTTGCTGGACATGAGCAGTAATATGGGTCCATGGGTTTTATTTTGATTAATTTATATTACCGGATTAACATACATGGTTTATAGTACGTCGAGAAGATTCTAAATTAACCCAGAATAAACTGAGAATTGTGGTAGCAGTAGGAACAATAGAAATGTAGCAGTTTATATACATGCAATCTTCAATTTGAGGAGGAATTACTATGAGAATCTGAAATTAATAACAAAAAGAACAAAAGAGGAAGAAGAAGTGCTTTACCCTTTCAAAGGTTAGGCAAATCCATATTATCAATACTTTTAACTCCTCAAATTTCCCTTCTCAAGTTACTATTTACAGCTCTGGAATAGTCCTGATCTCAACCCCAAAACCGTTCCCTGTTAAATCCAAATCAACCCTAATCCTTTCCTTTGTCATTTGGCATTTGAATTAACCTCAAAAACACCAAATATAGAGGATGTCGCGATAAACATGTAACCCGGACATACATGGCTGATTATTATGCCATTAGAGTCCTCAGTGATTGGGCGCTGTGGGGCTCTCTCTTACCTTATTTTCATAGTATGTATGTACATAGTTCAAGGGTTTGCCCGATTTGCAAATGAATTTTTGGTTGCTTTTGGCGGATCGTTTGCTACTAGGTAGGATGGGATGTCAACCTGTGGAGGCCCCATTCCTTCCCATTTGACAAATTACCTCCTAAACCTATCCTGCATTAGTTCTTCATCAATGAAAGGCTTTCTTTCCAAATGTAAAACAAGTTACTATTTCAATTTAATTTAGTTCATGTGTTTTTGAATTCCAAGGGTTTCATGAAGAAACTAAATCTCTGAAATATGACTTTGCTGTAAATATATGACACTGAAACAGATTCTTCTTAGTATCAAGACATTACATCAAGTATAAATTCACAAATCTCTTCCCAGTTGAAGAGCCTTCACAATGTGGAAGTAGCAAAAGTGGAGATGCGGTGAATGGTGATGACAATATCAATGGTAGCGGTTGGATGGAGTTTGGTCATGGTGGCAGCGGGTTTGCAGTGGTCAAGGCAGTGGAAGTGAAAAGTAATGGAATATGTGCAGATGATAACATCAGAGGTTTAGCTAATGGGGGAAACACTGGTGTAGCTCGAGTGGCCTGGAGTGCCAATGTTGGGGGTGGCAGCTTTACTGTAATGTTGAGATTGAAGGCAGTGTGTTGAAGGTGGCTCCAATGATGGTTGCAGTAATGGCTAACCACTGTAGTTTTGGTGGTAGTGGCACATTGAAGAAATACAGTAGGCCCTCCAAGAAATAGTAAGTCCAGTGAGAATTATAAGTCTTCTCTTTGGGTGCAATTTATGCAATTTTGCACTTATTGATTACAGTATCCACCAAAAGAAAAAAGATAACAGTTTCAAGTGATCATAAAAAGGTTTATCTATACCTTCAGGGATATTAAACATCTACACATGGGCCTTACTGATGGTGATCTCAGTATTTGATAAAAGGATTTTCTTGGTTAAAAATATATGTGGAACCCTCACATTGAGTTTGAAAGTTTGAATCTCAATAAGTGTTAACTGAAGGTCTTTCTTTCCTTTATTATTTTTATTCCTTGCTTTCTGATTTTCTTCATATTGTAAGACACCATAAAAGAACATTCGTTTCGACCCCAGAATCTAAGAAATCGAGGTTATGCTGCATCAGTCATTAGAGGCATCCAAACAAATGTTCAGCTAAGATTTTGTGAGCACCTGCAAAGGGCTTAAAGTCCTTACCATGAACCTACACGATATTAAAACAATAACTATGTTTTTAATAGACCAAGTGAGTATACTAGGATTTATGACTTCGTTTGCAATAATGCACGGCAAAGGGAGAAACTTTATTCTGCCTCAGAGAGATAGAGATCCTTAATAAAATTGCACTGGGAGTCCAAAGTCCTCCACAGTTTAGTTGATTTAGCAAAGACCACATTGGTGCAAGGTAGCCTAATGAGGATGTATCACTTGTACTATTCTCCAACTCCCTCAACAAGATGCACATTTTATACCAAAATCTCACCGATCAATTCGATTCACTCCCTACTGCACAATCTAAACTTTCTAATATTGCAAAATCCAAATAGAATTTCATCAAAAACATCAACTTAGCTTCCATCGACATGTTGAATCTTGCCTGCATTAACCTATGTGCTTTACAACTGCATAAATACCATGATTTCACATAGTTTTGACTCAGAGTTTAGAATCCTTGTACCAAGTAATGGAGATGGGTTTTGTATATGGTTTTTGCATGGGCACACCTCTTCTTTGACAATCTTTTCAAATACATTCTGATTTACTTATCAAAAAAAAGGTAGTCAAGGAAAATTATTCATTGCTCTTGAAGCGACATGTCACCCTTCCTCCACCTCTCACAAATATTATGGGTCCAAACACACCTATTGAACTCATCTCAGGACCCACCTATTAGGGAGATCCACTGCATTTGTGAGAGGTGGAGCAAGGGTGACGTGGCTCTCCAAGAGCACTGAATAATTTCTTGTAATGGAGATATATTCTTCACTTCAAATTAGTGATGCAATCATGACCCAATGCTACTTTTGGCGGGAAAGGGATTCATTGTGCTTTGTTAGAATGGAAAAAACAAGAATTTAAAAAGCTTAATTTTCTTTTAATTAAGCCATGGTATTAAGTATTAATCTTTTACTTAACCTATGTTGTACTTCATAATTTTTGCCATTAGGTGTGTTTTTGCTACTTTCCCAGTTGTAATGTTACCTAAGAGGTGGCCACTTCTCTTTTTTCTTTCTTTTAACAAGTAACCAAAGTGATGGATACTTAAGTTCATCTTTCAGGTGACTTTTTGCTATTAGCTTATCACCTAGTTGTCATTTAGTTTGACTACATGCAAAACCACGCGTCATTCACCCAGCTACATATAGCCATTTGTCAGTTGTTGCCACTAAGCAGTTGCAAGCAAACGACTTGTCAAATGTTTGTTATTGAGTGGCTGCAATGTAAGCCACTTCTCGCCATGGTAATTGCTTGTAACTTTCTTATCCCTCTATACTTCACCATGATGCAAGCTAGTCTACAAATAGAGTTATACTCTCTCTTTGAAGAAGGTGATTTTAATAATAAATTTCTTGTATACTTATTCCACTAATTTCTAAAGCTTCAATTGAGCCCCATAGTTCATGGATTTCAAGCATTACTTGCAAGAAATTGCATAAATCAGCCCTAAAACTTGTTTTCTGTATAATTCCAACCTCCATCCATGTTTCATTAGAGTCCACTGCTGATTTTAGCCGTAGGAACCTAAATCTAACAATATTAATCAAATACCCAAGGACAAGCCAAACAACCGTGTCAATAAAACACTTGCTAAGATAGAATTGGAAGATACGGGGATCCCAAAGCTAGGTAAACATAAACACAATCTTTCTACATCACCACCGTAGGAACCTAAATCTAACTACATTAATCAAATACCCAGGGACAAGCCAAACAACAGTGTCAATGGAATACTTGCTAAGATTGAATTGGAGGACACGGGGATCCTAAGAGCTAGGTGAACATAAAAAATCTTTCTACAACATCACATGTAACTTGAAAAATATGCATATGAACAAAGAACAATAATTAATAATTTTCATGTCATACTAAAGTTGTTAATTGTTACGTGCCTATTGCACTTGAATTACGCCCTCATGGCAGCATTTAGTGAATTGCTTCACCTACCAAAAAAATTAAAGAAAAGAGACAAATAAAAAACAAAAAAAAAACTATAAACAAAATGCTGTAGGTCCCAGTGTAATTTTCAGAGGGAGAGAGATGAAATACAACAAACTTAAATCAAGGCCAGAATCATACAATTTTGAAGACATTTGTCCACATCACGTAAACTCACTGAAACCCTTGCTGTGAAAACTGCTTATCAACCCTCCAAATGATGTAGCACAGAACTTACATTGAAATCCTCGAACATATCTCTCTACAGTATATAGAATGTACAATGTTAACATAGGAGACTAACTAGGAAAGAAAATATCGCTCTGCATTCCATTGAATGTACAAGGATATCAATGAAGGAGAAATAATTTGCAGGAAATGTATCAATTTCTTCCAATTAAGCTACATGAAATGACAGTTATAAACAACATACATGAAAGATATACGAGTACCTTCAGTGAGCACAAACCTCATGAAATGTAGCAAAGTGACCTCTCTGCCAATGGATTTTTGGCATTATGGCTACTGTCCCTCATAATAATTGAAAATAAATTTTTCTTTAACATCCCAAAATAGAATTATTTATCCTTGGGAGTTGGGATATTTATGACATGTCTCTTCTGATACGTACCCACCTCCCCCAAAAAAAAAAAAAAAACCAAATCCCAACCAACAAAACAAACAAAAAACAAAAAGAAAGGGTGAGGGTTTGGTATTGAGGAAGAGAAAACACCACTCTATGGATACTTTAAGTAGCCTGCCAGTCATGGTACAAGTATCCTTGTTAGGGATTTTTATAGTGTAATTACCCACATTTGTTAACAGTGTGTCTATACATAACGCACGCTGTGATGAACAGCCATGCGGGTTCAAATTTTTGGGAAGTGAATAAACGACCAATTTGTTGTTACAAATAGAAGACAACAACCAGAAAACACAAGTTGTTATTTCCAAATATTCTCTCAAAATTTTTCAGAGAAGGTTTTATGTAATTCTCTATTCAAGTCCATTTATCGCCATGAATGGAACCTAATCAGGGAGCACAAGAGGCTAAAAAGAAAGCAGAAGTAACATGATGCCATTCTCAAGGTCAATGATATGCTTTGTGATGTCTCATTGTTGATTGAAATCAATCAATTTTTCATACTCGTTATGATGAAAAAATAAGAGTAAGCAAAGAGGCCTTAAGAAATGCCCTTTTCCTATTTATCAAAAAATAAATGCCCTCTTTCGTTAAGGGATTCAAAAGAAAACCTAATAATACAAAGAAGCGTGAAACATACCATTTTAGTCAAAACCCCACCTATAATAGTACTAACAATAGCTTTTAAATACAGAGCCCTCCTACGTAATGCATTCTATAACACAGCTTCAATATTCTTCTTTAACAAATTCATGGTTATTCTTCCGAATTTCTATACCATGATGATATTGATTCTCAGAATTCATACAATTCAAGGCAAAGATATTACCATCTTTACCCATACTTCAAGAAACGGTGATTACGAACCAAAGAAAAGCTCATGAAATATAGTACACACGACATGACGGCAGTAGATACAACAACTCAACACACGTTAAGCCGCAATTGCTACTTTCTCCCTCAATATTCCTGAAGCTAGAAATCAAAACGAAGCAATAAATTATCCTAAACGGCTAATTCTTTACTTTTTTTTTTCATAAATAACGGCTAATTCTTCTGTAACTACAAATTTTCCTGAAAACCTAAAGTCACTACCTTTCAATTGAAGAAAAATAAAACCAAAGAGGCAGAGAAGTACTGCAAAAAAATAAAAAGAGATGCAATACAGTATCTATATATATACACACGTAGCCAGAGGGAGAAAGAAATACCTGGAAAACGAGAACAATCGTCGAGCAATTGCGCAGTTCTCCAAATCAGTAGTACTTACCTCGAACCCCAGCTCTACGTTTTATAAGGGCTCAGATCCGTTATTACACGGTACTTGGTCGTACCGTTAGCCGGTTCGCCGGGTCAAAACAATCTCACTCATTGGAACGGTTCTAGTCCTGAACGCTTTGAGGGAGATTCTAATCTAGACCAGGACCTGGACCGTTTGGCGGTCCAAAGTCCAAACAGGTTATCGTTCAGATCGGTCTTTTTATTAATTATTTCTTTTTTGCAGAATAATAAATTTACTACAATTCTGGAATATTGACTCATTCGAGTCTCTCCTATGAGAGGAAATGTTGTAAATATATTATTGAAAGATTGTAGATTTCAGTCCTTTATTTTTATATTGTCTACTGCATATGTGTTTTATGTTTCCTCCTTTCATTTCTTTATTTTGTAATAACGTATTATGAATTTTTCACCCTTTTTTTTATTTTCATGTTAGCTAATCTATTTGTGTTCTCTGTTTCCTACTTCCATTCCTTTTATATTGTAATAACTTATTTCAATAAATAAATTTTTATTTTACAAAAGGGTATCATGAGTAATCAGAATACATCAAGCCATTATATTTTAAGATCAAATTTCAAGCTTATTTGTTAGGTTAGAAAAATAAAAACATAAGGCTATTCTTATCACTGTAATTTATATTGTAGCTCCTTTGTTTGCATTAAGATCGAGCATATCCACAAATGGCTGCGGTGTTGCAGGGCAATGGTTACTGTATGTGAAATAGCCTTATTTGCATATTCATTTCGAACACTCAAAAATAAAAGTGGACTTTTTTAGTTTTAGTTTTTTTAAACGTCACTAAATTACAAGCCTGCAATCATTAAACAAATGGGAGCCTTGACGGATAGACTACATAAATCGTAAGCATTGGTGGCCCCAGAAATTCTTATTGATGGCGTCATGTTAAAAGTGATATGCTAATTCTCAAATCAGAAATAATTTTTTTTTAATATATTGAGGCTATTATTTTTGACAAAAAATACTCAAATATGCGTACTTTTATAATTGTTCTTGACAAGTTTTCATACTTTAGAATCGCAATATAATTTCATCATCAATGCATGCTACTAAACAATTATTTATTCACTAATATCCCATTTAGTTATGCAATCATTCTTTATGAATTTTATTATTGAAAACTCTTACTGCCAAAACCAATACTAATTTCATAAGTAAATAGTTATTTTTGCAAAAAAATGAACGTTCATATTTTAAGAATTTTCTCAACCCTAAAACTCCATTTTTTAAAATTTACATTTAAAACTCCATGTTATATCATAAATATTGCATCAGTACATGTTATTGTTAAATAACATTCAATTTTTTTTAACTATTGTATCATATTAAATAATTCATCTCTTCAACACAAACTAGAATGTCTATGCATATCAAAACTTTGAACGATCACAAGAGACATTTTATATGCAAATTCCATTCACAAAATTAATATCTCTTTTCATACAATGAAAATATCATTCTAATATAATGAATTAGACATGTTTTCTACACAATAAAATCATGCATCGGAGTCTTTGCCTTCTGCTCCAAAATAAATGAAGCCTTGTGCGTGCTTGGTTTGTAAATCCCACATCGACTGCTGGCCTTTAGTAGGCTTCGGTTCTTAGTCTCTCCTCACCCTTTCCGTTTTGACGGGTTGGTTGGGTATGTGGACTCTGGACCTCGTTGTTTGTGGGTTTGCTTGTTTGTGTGTGTGTGAGTCTTTGCCTTCTGCTCCAAAAGAAACAAAGCTTTGTGTGTGCTTGGTCTGTAAATCCCACATGCCTCTAGTAGGCTTTGGTTCTTAGTCTCTCCCCACCCTTTCCGTTTTGACAGGTTGGTTGGGTATGTGGACTTTGGATCCAGTTGTGTGTGAATTTGCTTGCTTTTCGTTTTGACAGGTTGGTTGGGTATGTGGACTTTGGATCCGGTCGTGTGTGAGTTTGCTTGCTTGTGTGTGTGTGAGTCTTTGCCTTCTGCTCCAAAAGAAACAAAGCCTTGTGTGTACTTGACCTGTAAATCCCACATCGATTGTTGACCTCTAGTAGACTTCGATTCTTAGTCTCTCTCTACCCTTCCCGTTTTGACGGATTAGTTAGATATGTGGACTCTGGACCCGGTTGTGTGTGAATTTGCTTGCTTGTGTGTGTGTGAGCTTTTGCCCTCTGCTCTAAAAAAAAAAAAAAAGAGTGGAATTATAAAATGGTTAACAATGCTAGAAAAATAATAACCAGTGAAAAAATAATTGTTTTTACAACTTAAGTGGGATAAATGTAGATTATGAGATTTCATTATCCTTTTTTCCTTTTTAACTAGTGAGTTCTTCCGTTTTTCCTTCAATCATGGGTTTACTATTTTAGGCAATGGGTTCAAATATTTGATCAAATTAGTTTTAGCAAAGACTTGCATTAGAAATTTATTAATTTTCTTAAGGGTGATGCGGTCAATTGACCCCACTCCCATACAAGTAGTGCCGCCCCTGAGCATAAGGCGTCTGCAGAAGGTGGGCAGAGGCTGTTAATTGTACAATCCTCACTCAGTTTTAGAAGTCCCCTCAAAACACCAACATAATACACAGAACAGATTAATGTTCTCAGATTTACATCTGTGCAACACAAGAACACCTTCAGTTATTTGGATATAGATAAATCTACGTGAAGATAATAAAAAAAACAGAAAAAAAGAAAAGAAATATGTAAGGAAAATATCACTAACAAAAAGTGTGAGACCTCTGTGGTCATCGAAGAGGTATGCTTCTCACAACCCAAGTCGAGTTCGTCCTTGTCGGTTCCTTTTGAGGTGAAAGCCCACTCATACGAGTTTTAGGAGTCCCTTGAGGCAAACGATCTTGCTGAGGAAGTCTCACCCAAGGACACAGATGCCAAGGATGATGCCCAAACCCGAGCACTCCTAGCACCATTATGGAAGTTTCTGGTTTTACACAGCTTCACCTTGCTCCAAACTCTCTTTACATCAATCAGGTGGAGAACACGGCCCAAAAGCTGGCTTGACTCTCCAACGATTCTCACATTTAGATGTGGTACGTAAGCAATCCACAAAGCAATTATCCCGGATATTATCTCAGGGAAGAAATATAGAAATACCCTTAAGAAGAGAAACAGTACTGAGAAAACTAGATAAGGTTCCCTTGTCAATATTTCTATCACAGAGTTTCCTTTCCAAGGGTGAAGTACTTTATGACCACTTTCTGAGTAGCTCCCTTGATACTCGTCGGTCAAATCCACTGTTGGGCCGAGTCCTAGAACAGAAACAAGGATGGGTAAAGACATAATTTAATATAGAGGAGGAAATAAAATGCAGAGCCAAAATGGACATCCAAACAGATATGTAATCATTCTATTTTATCCTATTTGATCTCCAATCCCATTTAGTGGTGTCATTAGGAAGAAGGAAGCTGACACGAGAAAAACAGAAAGGAAACAACATAGGTTCATCTCGATGCTAAGTACCTACGGTTATTTGTGAATGTTAAAATTCTCTGAGGGAGAAGAAACATTTCCTATTGTCAAAATACAACAATGGGGCACCCCAATGGCCTCATAGCCAATTAAGTAATTTATTTAGAAGTACCACCTGTAGTTCTCTTATAGAAGTGCACCAAGGAGTAAAGATCTTTTTGACCATGATATCGCACCCTTGCCGTCAGGTTCACCATCAATATTGAGGGCAAGCTATGAATTCCATATCTTGAAAAAACACTGCAGTTACGACACACAATACAGGTAAGCAGATGATGTGAGAATGCCAAAACTACTAATGTAAACAGCAGGGTATGGAGAATCAATGCTCTCCTTCCCTTTACTTTTTCTATCGTGCCTTGAATAGACCGCTTTTGAGTTCCACTATGGCGTACAATATGTTAAATTACTGGCTTCTTAACCAATCCCAAGAACTCAAATCTACTTCATGTGTTTAGGAATATAAAGGAGTTTCCTCACTTATAAAAATAAATAAATAAATAAATGAATCCAAAACAAGATTATAGGGTTCAGCTCTCCTCCCATGAGCCATACAGCCACCACTTCATCAAACCACACAACTGCTGACAAAATGCAGTTCTGGTACTCCACCAAAAGCCAGTGTTTTTTAGCAAATAGCAGACTACTCATTTTTCTTTTCTTTCGGCTATAAAGACAACCTCCCGATCCAATCTAATTGGGGACCATAAAGCCAGGATAACTCAAAGAAGGCATAGCTTGAAGCATATGTAGCATCAATATAAGGCCATTCAACAATAATAGAAACAAGATGCGTTGAGGAAATGAGACTTAATACAGAACATTTTTGTTTTAATCTAGAAAAACAAGCACCCCTTTAAATCCAGAGGTGATCAATGAGGTTGGTAACATTGGAGTCTAAACAACTCAAAGAGGGATGCAACTATGCAAGTATGTTTAGTATTGATATGAACACAGGATGTGGACATGACATGGTAAGTAACTCGGTACACCGATGTAGCCAATCCTCAAAAATAGAGACATGAGCAAGACATGACACTTCATTTAATAAATGCAACTGAATTGACTACCACAACTCATGGAACTCAAAGAAATGTTTCCACAAGCATGATCTAAGTTTCCCCTTTCACAATACTATTATGATTATTATTATTATCTTTTGTAAATACTATTTTAATTATTATTATGTTTCCACGAAAATTATTATATCACGTTTGCACCAGGTCAAAAATGGATGTGTCCTTCCAACAATAAATAAATAAAAAGAATCAAATTTGGCCTCAAACACAAAAATTAATAGACTGTCTACTGTACAAGCATTCTGATCAACATTTAAGGCCGACGTAAGACTGAAGCATAAGATAATCCTTCTTAATAAGAAAATAATGATAAAATGAAATACAACAGTAGAGAACCCACCTTGGCACGGCTGAAGATTGTTCAACCATTACGTGTTTGATTTGAGGAAACATTGTACTGAGGGCAGCAAACTTAGTTCGAACACCACTTGAAAAAGGGCACCAAGAGGCGTAGAACAAAACAGCAGTATATACGTTTGTCTCACTAGAGCTCAAAGCTCTGTCAAGGGATTCCCCGTCCAACTTTGAAAACAGCAAAATCAAATAAGTACGTAAATAAATAACAAACTGAAATTAAACAAGAAAACACCAAAAAATGAGCATGTTGTCATGTAGTTGAAGCAATTCATGTGCAGATCTCAAATCCGTAACACGAATTTTGTAAAAACCACAATTATTATAGTCATTTTTGTTGCAACCACCAAAAAATATCAACACCACCACTACCATCATACAAAGCAGATCTTGATTTGGAACATTATATTCAATAAAAAGATCAGACAAGGATTTTTTTTGGACAATTTCATATGAATTATTTGAATATTATAGCTTAAAAAAGACAAAAATAAAAACCACTGAAAAGGATTATTGGGCAGTTTCAGATTACCCTATGGCCCCACATATTGAGATTGATTGTTGAGAAAACTATGCAAGGACAAGAAATGGAAGTGCATAAACATGTCAATCTTTGCAATTTTTACAGGTGGAATTCAGATTCAATAGTTGTAATGAAAATATCAACAAAAGCGCTTGTGAAATTTGCACATCACCCAAGCAATACAATTGCCGAAGTCATTCATTTCAGTTGTACAGGAGGGAGGGGGAAATACTTATCAAGGCTTCCATACATCATCTTATTTAAACAAATTAAACTTTTACCTACATATCTACAATTTACTTGCATGCATGCATGCATACAAGCGGAGTGCTATGTACACTTTATATAAGTAACACATACAGGTTTATGTATATACATATATATACCCGTCTCTATATATTAACAATAAAACCCTGAATTAAATTAAGGCTTAATTACAATATGCACCTCTACACCTTACACCAAATCTCACTTTAGAACCTTCATTTTCAATTATAACAATTAAATCCTTACACTTCTAATTTGTTTCAATATCAACCTTTTGTTCGGGAAATTGACAAAAAATTCGAATGAGATAACCACATGGCCTTTTTCAATGGACAAATATGTAAAATTCAACTATTTTTCATCTCAAAGACTTCTATCTATTGCACGTGAGTTGAATTGGAAGTTTTTACATGAAAGCTAATTACGTTATGCACATCGCAAAGTTGATTACACTCATAATTTTGGAGTGATTTACAACAAATTTGTGGTGGATTATTAATAAGAAGTATGATTTTATATATTTGCCCCTTGAAAAAGGCAACGTGCGTGTCATGTGAATTCTTTATTTTATTTTCTGAACAAAAGACTGATATTATATTGCAACAAATTAGAAGTGTAAAAGCTTAATTATTACAAAATAAAAGTGAAGATCCTGAAGTAGAATTTAGTGCAAAGTGCAAGGGTAACCCTTAAATTAATTCCTGACAGAACAAGTCAGAACCCAGCACATAGTTTGTTGTTTGGATCTTCAATCCTACTTAAAGCTATGTTTGGATCTTGGATTTTTAAGTGAAAAGAAAATGAAAGGGAATTGAAACTACTTGTACATATTATTTTTCCAAGGGGTAAACAACAAAAAAATATGGAATTTTGAGGAAAATATCTATTCATTTCATTTTCATTTTCATAATCCAATCAAACACGAGATAGATTAGCTTCTTTTAGTTCCTTTCCTTTACTATCCTTTCCAAGATCGAAACATAGCATTATTGTAAGTCAAACAAAAATTACCCAAAAGCTAAAAGGTATATTAACTCAGCACTAAAATAGAAATAAAAATGTTACCTTGTCAACAAGAAAATTTTGATGAAAAGTAGGGCCTAATACAGCAAATTCAATGCAAGAAATACACAGAAATACAAGTAAAAGAAAAAGACGAATTAATATTTTCTTTTAAAAGAGTAATTGAATAGAAATTGAAACCTCATACCTCAATAGGCGAAGACGAAGATATCGTATGGGGGCATTGAAACTGTAGATCGTGAATAAACGTATGGGATTGAGGACAACACGTGGATGTAGATACAGGCAACGATGACGACGATACAAATCGAATCGAAGACGCCGCTGTGAATATACATATCAATACAACATATTTCATCGATGCCGCCATCAAACTGTCAAATATACGATTCACAGATCAATTATGGCCCCTCTTCTCTCTCTCCCTCTAAAAGTCTCAGCCTTCGGTGCGCAAATTCGATCTCTTTTTCTTTTCTTTTCTTTTCTTTTCCTTTCCTCTCCTCTCTCCCACCGAACCAGCTTTTGCAAGCCGTCACAGCCACTTTCTTCAAACCTCGTGTACAGTTTTGATATATCCCTGTTGCTATCCTTTGACGGACCTGTGATTGCTTTGCCCAGACGGTACACAAATAGATGAAGGCGTGATTTGGTTGGGTTGAGAAAAGCACGTGTCGTTCTATGCTATCGCCTTGACTTCTCTCTTTGTTTTCATTAATCTGAGGTCTTATTGGATGCCAGCTCCTGTTACAAGATGACCGCCTCACCCGAGGGGACGTGGAGGAAGGTTGGACCCTTTTTCTTCACCATGAACCGGTCTAGCTCCGGGGTTGAGCCTTGCATATTTGCAGCCGTTTTGACAGTCAAGTAATGGTATTATTTATCAAATCTCATATTTTCTGGTCTTTGAAGGTTTGAACACATTTAATCTGTTAATTCATTTTGAAAACTCAAATGTTACATGAACAAAATTTTTATTTCCGTGAATTATTTAAAATTTATGTGATAGCTGTATTTTAAAACTATAATCTCATTTGTTTACGTAATTGAGAGCTGAATTTCATCCCATGTTTTAAAGTGATAGAAACACAATGAGTAGTGGAAATACCTTGTATATGTTGATATAAGAAGTGTTTGGACAAAACTTATTTAGTAACTTATAGCTTATAATTATGACTTTTTTAAAATATGTTTAGGTGAGTGGCTTAAAAAAATAATTTATGTCTAATCACTTTTTTCGAAAAAAATTATTTTTAAAAGTAATTTTTTAAAAATAACTTATAACTTATAGCTTATAACTTATAAACTAGTTGGCCAAACCCTCCATAATTCTCACAAGTCACAACTTTACATCAATTTACAATTTTCATACTACACTAGTCGTAATTTCTCAAATTATAAATTCCTTTCAGTCATGGTTCTAAAGTATGCTTAGTAGTTAGGGGATGAATTACTTTTCTTTATACAAATCCAATTCTTTTGATAATGGTTTTATGAAACTATAATTCATTAACACCAAAATAGTTGATTAACAAGTTTGATCATTTTGAAATGCCGTCATTCACTCGAACTAAGTAAATTTATTCCTTACATGTTCATGCAGTACATGCTTCCATATTCCATGAATAAAATACAATTCTCTAAGTTAAGTAACTACGAAAATGTAAATTCAGCTACACCAAGACAAAACATATAAAAATAAAGTGAAACAAATAGCCCTATTAACTAGGTTGATTTACTGCCAGAGTAGTTCGAAATTGAAAATATTTAAGGTCTGCTCTGGCAGCAATCAGTATTGCTTCAAGAATAGTCAAATTTGAAAAATAACAAGATAATTTCACTAAAAATAGCAGGTTAAAAGTCGCTGACATTTATAAAATTCAAGGTCTATGAGGACATGAACAATTCTTAAGTAACTTTCAAGATTTTATCATTTTTTAATTTTTTTTTTCTTTTTTGAGTTTCGACTTTCAAGGATTCAAGTCTAGGAAGACTAGGATTCGTGAGAAAATAAAAAAATAAAAAACCAATTTTTTAAAACCATATTTTCACATATCATTAAGCATTAACACATGAACTCTGCTGCATATATTTCAAGAAAGGAAGATGCTATTCTGCTAGAAAAATTTGTACAGAAAACCCACCAAAACGATATGGCAATGACATCTTTGTAAATAAAGAGCCATCATAATAGGCGTCATATTTTTAAATAAATAACTCTCATTCAATCACATAATTTAGTGTTAAATTCTGAAAGAATTTTCTATTTGTATAACATTACCCTTCAAGAAATGAGTCTTGAACCAGATGAGTTGATTGGCTTTCATTGGCCTTCACTATTAGGGAAGAGGACTACCAGCATGCTGCAGTAAGGCTTCTGGGCTTCTTCATTATAAAATGAGTGAGTCAACCTGCAAGCTTGTCAAGTGTTATACCATCTCAAGGACAATTCATAGCCTCGGTCCCTGTAAATTCAGCTAAATAAAACAGTAAGTTCCAAGCTCAACCAACTCAAGGCAGACTTCTGCTTCATAGCTGCATAAATACTGCTGAAACCATTTTAAAAATACAACGCAGTGTAGATAAATTGAAGATAAATACATAGTGCACAAGATGATACTTTGATCAGCAGTGTAGATATTGCATCCTATCTCAACAAGAGAAATCTGGCCTCCAACTTTGCAATCTACCTCTACATAGATACGGGTATTGCACTAGGCTATTTGATACAAGCTTGTTCGCAAGATGCTCTTGAGACCTAATAACATGTCTGGTCACTACCCAGCAGAAAATCCCTAAACATGGGTCCCTAGAAAGGAAAGTTTTGACGCCCTAACTGCCAGTCTCCTCTTATATTTCTGCTCTAGCCTTCACCCATTGGCTGTCACCATCCCCAGCCGCCATCTACAGTGTACTACCTCCTCAGCTCAAACCTTGGTACTTCGGTAACTCTAGAGTGTTCAAAATGTATTATCCAAGTTCAACACTAATAGATCAAAATGATTGACTGATAGTGTAAGTAGCACCTAGTTTGGGAAGAATGAACAGAGGAATTTTTCCGATTTCATAGTACATTACTAGAAATTTATCAATTTCAAGAAAGAGAATAAAACAAGTCGTAACAAGTGGATGTGTGGATCTGAAGTTATAGTTCATAGAGGTATGAAATTCTGACTGCGTTCTTTGAAGTATCAATAGGACAATCTTCAAGAATAGCTATATGAATCTTCAAGGAATTGTTTTATATTACATATGTTTACCTACCAAAAAACACAATGATTCTTTTGGGATTTGTATGCAACCAAAAAGGGAAAGGAGAGGGGGAAGTTGTCAGCATCAGAGGACACCACATGTAGAAAAAGACTAGAAGTTCCATGCAATTTCAAATGCTAAAGCTCATTTGCAGAAAAGTTGAGCACAAACCTGAAATTTACAGGATGTTGGAAATGAAATGAACAGAAGTCAATTTGCTAGATCAAACAGCAGTACATTTTTTATCGAACTAATTACCGGTTCCTGACCTTCCAATCTACCTCTGTTACAGAAATACATGTGCTGTATCATGTTCAACAATTACAACCCTCTGTTGCTTTACAGCCTCAAAACTGTTTTCTTTTGCTCCTAAATATTTTGTCCTTTTTCAGATAAACATAAAAGACAGTGAGGAAAACTACTGCTGACATTGAAGCTGATGCCCATGGAAATGGAGGGTCCTTGAAACAAACAAGTGATGCCTCAAGTTCTTGGGATGCATGGTAAACAACGGAGTGGATTGCATACAGATCATGATCTGAAGATCTCAATAAATACATAGCCATCTCATAATCCAAATGTGACAAGGCAGAAACTGCTTTGTCAAGCTTGTATTTGAACAAATTCCACCTCTGGATAAATTCAGTATGCTGAGTCTGTTTAAGAAGCTTTCTATCCCCACCATGTGCTGCTATGGATTCAAGTACATCAATGGCACTAGTAATACTATAATTCAATGATGTCAAAAGGATATTTCTCCGAGCTGCATCCTTCTGCACAAAAGTCAGTGAGGAAATCTCGGAGAATGGCCCAAATGGAGTCTGCCCAACACTCCATGTATAATCCACCAAAGTGTTATTATGCCTAGGGCTCCACAATAGATGAGTCGGTGAAACTCCCCACATGCTCTGTAAAATCGAACCCACAAGTGGTCTCTCAAGCTCCCAAGTTTGTGTAAACACATGACGACCACTACAACTATAATCACTCACAGTCTGAGTATTCTTTGTCCTGACTGCAATAACCATATCTTTAAATGCAACAGACTGGTGATACCGATCAAGCAACAGTATTGTATTGTAGTCCAAATCGAAAACATAAACGGGAAGAACCCTCCCAAGATCCTCTTCTGGAAACTCTGCCAACCTCCTGAACTCTTCAGCTGATTCTAATAATATCTGATGCAATCGCTTTGAATCCAAGTACTCATTAACAATCAAGGTATAGTTATCAAACAAGTACCTAGAAGAATACGAAGTAATCGCCCTTGAAATGGCGAATGAACAAATCGAGCACTCTGCATAACGCACCTCATAAGTCTTAGAACTCAATGATTGATCTCCCAACAACAACCCACCATCGGTAACCTCATCCATGAAAATCCTCTCGATGGATTTCCAATCCAAACCATTTGTATCCTTACTGTCCGACCCATATATATGTATGAACTGTACTATCAATGAATTCTCGAAAGGAACAGGAATTCTCAAAGAGGGCTCAAGAAGTACCTGATAAGCACTCCAAACAAGAGAAGCCAAGTCTGCAAGCAATGCCTTCTGAGACTTGGGTCGGCCGTGCAATGCCGTTAATGGATGAAACTCGCCCGTCGGCAACACCCCATCGCCGGACAATGCTGGCCCGTAATCAACTGGTCCGGCAGCCAAATCAATCCACAAATACCGATCTTTCCCAGTCCATATGCTCCCCAAACAATTTGTAAATGCAGGCGATGACTCGCCGAACCCATAGTTGTACGCGTAGGGCTTCGATTGGGGACCCAAATTGAGCAAATATAGGTGGACCCCTTGAACAGGCTTATCTCTTTCGAAGTCTTGTCTGATGAGTCGGTCGATTGCGGAGTACGGGACCGAGAGCAATGGAGACCGGAGGGACGATGGCGTATTGGAGAGTTCGGATCGGATGGTATCGGAGAGGAGGGTTGAGAGAGAAGAGGTGGCGAGAGAGACGTCGAGGTGGAGGGAGTGGGTGAGAGCGAGGCATGGAACTAAAAATCGGACCGTAACGGCCGTTACGTAACGGTAAAAATCGGACCGTAACGGCCGTTACGTAACGGTAACGACAGGTGCTGTTCCCGTTACACCCCATTTGTAACGGATAAATTCGAATCACACCCGTAACGTCCGTTACGGTATGTTACACGCCGTAACGGCCGTTACACTACGTTACAAGAGAGAATCAAACAAAAACCAACAGAAAAGCTTACAAAAATTCTGAAAAGTGAGAATCAGCCAAAGATTCTATTAAAAACAAAACCAAACAGAGTTCACGGGCTCTTACTTTACTCGAGACTTTGACAGAATTTTATTCTTTGAGGTCTCACCGACACCGTCTCAAAACCTGAGATCTGAAATTTTGAACTGCCGAAGATCGGATCTGGCTGTTGGAGACTCGAAATCTTGCTTCAGATCTGGAGATTCAGACCGTCGAAGACTCGGAATGAACGCCGTGAGGGCGTGGGTTACTTCGATCCTGTTATCGTTGTGACTTGTGGGCACTGGACAGTGGGCGACTTCCATCCGTCATCGTCGTAGACTCGTGGT